>VZRF01006827.1:162723-232628 GCA_013396875.1 Vireo altiloquus
TTCCCTCTTAATTTTAGGTATATTCCGAAAAAAAAAAATGGGTTTAGTATTTTAATTTTTTTTCATTTTTATTTTTTAAGAATTATTTTATTACTGCTCAATAACCGCGCTCGCCCCTCAGTCACTTAGCAACTCTCCACGCTTCTCACCCGCGGAGGTGCGCGGTGTTCACGGGGCCGCGCCTCGCTCCTTCCCTCCCACCTTTTACCCCCCCCGCCAGAGCTCAAAATAATTTCCCCTCTATTTATTTATTACATATATTTTTCCCTTTTGATTTGGACATTCTAAACCCTTCCCTGGTATCACTAGAATGGAAAATCAGAGGGGGTGCGTGGATTTAGGAGCTAAGATTGTTCTTTTCACACCCCTCCACGCCACAATAAAAAAATAACATCCCCCCCCAAACTTGCAGGACTTGCTGAGGGGGAAAGAATAGCCTTTTGTCCTGCCGAGGGACGTGCCCCCAAGGTAAATCCTGGCTGGAGCTTAGCGCCTGGTACTTTGCCGGGTCCCAGGGCTCTGGCTGTGCTGGGGAGGAGGAAAGTAGGAGATGGAGATCTCAAAGTAGTAGAAGTAATTTCTTCTTTCAGCTACACTTCTCCGCTGCCTTTGAATTGCCTGCAATGAATGTACGTAGCTCTAATTGAAGTACTTTAATCATTCACACTTGATTAAGTATACCGTGACCAGAGGAGAGGAATACACACGGCTCCCTAGAACGGGAGGGATGGGATGACATTTTAATCCTGTGTTTTAAAAAACATTAGTGGAGCAAGAAAAAAACCGATCGGCAGTGACGGTTCCGTGCAAGGTCCCTTGTTTCCATACAGATGGTGGCTTTCCTTCGGGATGAAATCGCAGTTATTGCAGATATTTGGGGAGGAGAGAGGAAGAAAAGGCACGTACTTTTAGGTTTGTTTAAGCTGAGTGGGGAAAAAAATGATAGACGAGATGCCTGGTGACAAAATGCTTTTGTTCCTGTTTCCATCAGTGCATAAGGGCGCCGACCTGCTTTAGCATTCTTTAAAGGTCTCTTTACCAAGGAAAATTGAAGACGGTCTCATTATAGGAGAGTGTGTTCGGAATACTATGAGGTATTTATGAATTCAGAGGTGATTGTTGGATCCCAGACATTTCAATTACGCATCCTCTAGTAAAAAAAAAAAAAAATTATTTGTAGCGATGTATTCTGTAATCTGTTACTTCCATAAAGCTGATTTGTGCTCGAGCTCCGGAGCTGGCCGAGGGAATGGGTCCGTCCACGGGGCTTGAATCTTAAACAAGGATTTGTGTTCTTTGCCTCGCAAAACTTTCTGCTGCAGGGGCAGCCTGAAGTTCCCATAAAAGCGGCTGTTTGGGAAACGTCAGCTATCGTCAGTATTTTTCTGGAAAATCTGGCGTTGTGAATGCAGGGTGGTATTTTTAGAAAGGAGCTTTTTATTTTTGGAGGCGTTGGTGAAACCCACCTGTTAGCCATTAGCGGGGACAGAGGTTGGCTTTCATCGTTTGCAAACCCGGGCGCATCTGGGGCTGCACGCTGCTCCTCACTTGAGCCAAGCTCTTTCCAGTCATGGGCAATCAAAATATCTCTCCTTTTAAAAGTTATAACCAAGTATTTCTAAAGCTGAACAGAAGATAGGGTAGTTCAGTCAGAGTGGTGGCACTCTCCTGTGTTTAGAAATATGGATTGCAGGAGCATTTGACTTTTTCTTTCTCCCCTAGAATTTCACACTGAGGTGCTTCCCTGGTCCAGGGTTTTATTGTCAGCTTTATAGCATACAAATCGTAGGTGATGTTATCTTGCTGTCAGCTTTCCCTCTTTTTAAGGTAGTTTTCCAGCCCGTGTGGGGTCCCGGGGCTTGGCTGGCAGGGTGGCTCTGGAGCACGATGCCCTGCGGAGCTGCCACCCCACAGCTCCCTCTCATCCCCCCTGCTCCTCCGAGGGCAAAGTTCTGCCCTTCTTCCACTCCTGCTTTCCTAGATGGAAAACACTCAAAGGAATTTCCCCACAGCAAGAGCTGTAGCAAAACCTGTCATCTTTAACGCTGGCATTTGAGTGCAGAGATTTGTCACTGTGATCTGGTGATAATATTCCTTGTATCAGGAAAAACATCAGCCTCAAAGTATGAGGTCCCAGGCATGAGCTGGAAGTAACATACTGAAGCCGTTGGCCAGGAAAGTTGATTTATCCATCAAGCTGGCTGCAGTTCAAATAAAACTTCTTCAGTTCAGCTGACTCTGGCAAGAATGAAATATTCTAATGAAAAAAACCCCTGAATCTGGGTTTGCCCAACCATTTGGGAAAGGTAGGTTAATTTTCCCTGGGTTTTTTGGGGCTGTTTACTGGCTGTGGGAATTGAAACAGGCTTCATGTTTTAAGCATGTACCCACGCAGAAGAAATAGAAAAGCTGGTCAGAACACAGCTGTGGCAATTTGCAAGTGTTTTATTAATATCTGGTGGATGATGCTGTCTCATAAGACCTGAGGGGTGTCACATTTACTCCCCACATCTGATCTAGTGAGTATTCCTGTCTTTGCATTGTATTCTGGTTGTAGTGAGTTAAAGAAGTAAAGAGTGGAACTGCTGATGAGCAGCTCTTCAGTTTGGGCTGATGATTTACATCTGCCCTGGAAAATGGGATTTTTTCAGACCCCTGCCCCAGCTTTGAAGGATATTTAGATTGTAGACTCTGAAAGGAGAAATGGTCAGGGCTCACAGGTGAATTAAAGACCGTGTGGGGGTGGGGTGCAAGGTGTTTTTTGGTGTCCTGTCTTGCAGGAAGTACTGAAACTTTGAAGGGGAGGTTTTGGTAAGTCACTGCTGGTTTCACTCTGGTTACTGGGATAACACAGTTGTTTTAGGCAGGAATTGGTGTTTTCCCCACTGCTGTTTGTGGTGCTGGAAGATGTAATTCTAGAATGCAGTTTGTCATGGTCAGGTATTTCTGGGCCAGCTATCATTCCTTATGCCATGTTCCCGTAGTTTGGGTTTTTTTCCTCCTTCTCCTTTGCCAAACAAAATAAGATAAGATTTAGGTGAAAGGATGAAAAATTCCATGACCATCCTATGCAGCAGTGAGAGCAGGGAAACCAAATCTTTTCGTTGTGCCACCCATGTGTTTTCTCCTTATGCTCTGCCCCATGGTGGTGAGGAGATCAGGATTTTTGGCATTTTACCAGGCAGTCACCACATAACATTCTGTGTGAAGTCAGCAGGAGTTTTGGTGACAGGGCACAGAAGAATCAGTGTCATTTATTTAGTTCTACAATGGTGCTTTATAAGTGTGCACTCCTCTTTCTTGCAGCATTAGCCTTGGTGATTTTTTAAGACCAGGAAAGTTTTTAGTTTTTGTTTCTCCTCTCTGAAGTGGTAATGCAGATGGAACATTGGAGTTTGCTTTTTGTTGAACTTGGTCTGGTGAAGGGGGAGCACAGTAATGCTCTGTGGGAAGGTCATGGGGGCCCTCCTGCCAGGGCTTGTGGGGTTTTTTTGCTCTGTAATGTTTTCATAGAATCACAGAATGGTTTGGATTGGAAGGGACCTTAAAGCTCATCCAATTCCAGGGACACTTTCCAGTACACCAGGTAGCTCAAAGCTCCACCCATCTTTGCCTTAAACAGTTCCCAGGGTGTGCTGTGATTTATTAGAGCCTAGGTTATCTCATTTAGAACTTCCATGGGATTATTAGAAAGAAATACAGCTGGAATAGTTGGAGGGGGAAAACACTTGGTGGAACCAGAGTTTTGCATCTGCACCTGCACAATCTGAATGTCAGGGTGGGTGGGATGGAGTTTGCCTTGCCTGGTCCGAGGTCTGTAACTGTGTCCTGTGTCAAGAGAAGTGTGGTGAGGAACAAGGGCAGCGTTTGGGGGAAAACACCAGAGCTGTGGTGCTGCAGAGGATGCCCTGAAGGGCTGCGTGTGTCACTGCCTCTGTTCCCATTGGTGGTGTGGTTTTGGGTGTTTCACATGTTTTATCCAGTGGGGATTTGTGTGTAGCTCCCAGGGAGTGGGTAAGGAGCTGCTGTCAGACCCCTGCAGCAGCCGTGGAAAGGGCTCAGCATGGTTGGAAACAACTTTGATGGATCCACCAACCCTTCCCTGAGGTCATCATTGCTGCTGCCTGGCAGCGTTGCCAATTTTTGGGGTTTTTGTGGGGTTTTTAGCCCATCCTGAAATCCCAGCCAGGAGCAGAGCATGCTCTGGGGGATCCTGAGGGCTCATCCCTGCTCTGTGGTTTTGCCAGGGGAGGACAGTCCCAGGCTTTCAGGGTTGCTGTGCTCCACAGCTGGTGGGAGCTGTGTGTCCATGCATGACAGGGTTAATTTGCATAATTCAGCCTTGCTTTTCAAATTCATGGTCTTCCAGGGTGGATCAAGGTAGGCATCTTGATAGGCATCCATAAAGTCCCATCTGTTCTGGGATTTTACTGTAAGAGTCAAATAAAACCTGAGTTACCTGAATGCATCAGTTGTAGATTTTAATTATTAATGATTTGCTCCTCCTGCTTTATCTGGAAGTGATTTCATGTATCCTTTAGGCAAAAATAACAGTGGTCCTGCTGAAAGTAACTGCTCTGCTTCTTCCTGGGCCAATTTCCATCCTTCCTGATGGATGTAGATTTTATATGGTTAAAAGAAACCTGCTTGGTTGTTGAATTTTGGGTTCTGCTTTGCTCAGGTCCTCTCCCTTATCCCCACCAGCAGTGGAGCAGTGTGGGATTAGGATCTTTGCCACCACAGTGGCCAAATGGAAGTTGACCAAATCCCACTATTTTTTGGGCCCAGGTGTAGAGTTCAGGGTTTTTTGGCTGTGACTTTTCTGAGGAGGTGCTGTAGGAACCTTGAGGAGCTGTTTTCCACAGGAGCTGCGGTTGCTCCTGTGTACATTGACTTGTGCAATGTTGACAGACACTCAGCCACTGTTTCTGTGCAACAACACACCCCAGTTATTACAGAATAGACCCCTGAAGCACGCACGGAGGGAGAACGTGGGGATTACAGACACAATATTTACAAGGAGCCAAGTCTTTAATGAGACCAGGAACAATGCAGATGGATTCTCTGTTGCTAAATGTAACAGATATGTAATGGATGCTGTCTATCTTCTTTCTTTCTTTTTTTTTTTTTTTAAGTGATCCATTCACTTTGAAAAAAGAGGAGCTTGTGTGCTGAAGAGGTTGGCACAAAATTGTGGGATATTCCAAAATTAGCCTGGCCTTTGGTTATTACTGTAATGACTGTAATGTGTGGCTCTGCAAGGTGTGAGTGACCCTGGCTGGGAGCATGGATAAGCTTCTTTGAAATGCTGATGGGCTTTGGGAAGAGCAGCAGGTGTACAAGGAGTGCAGGATCGGCCCCAAAAGAGGCAGAGGGAAGAGATGGAAATCCAGTAGTTGCCAAGCAGCTGGCACAGTACTGGAGCTGGTAACATCACTGCTGGAGTAGAAAATGAGCAAAACCAGCAATGAATCCCACAGCTGGTTCCTGTGCAGGCAGTGGGTGTCACACCCTGGGGTGTGGTGGGCTCTGCAGGAGTGTGGGGAATGTCCTTTGTTGGTGTTAGCTGGAGAGAAATCCCTGCAAATAAATTCCCTTTAAAAAGTCTGTGAGGCCAGATAGAAGAGATGCTGGTGGCACCTGTAGAATTGTCATAAAGTGTCAACTTTTTTGTCATTTTTCTGTTGAAAACCAGATTTTCCATGAGAGATGTTGGAAGGAATCAGTAAATTAAGCAAAGTAATTAGGCTAAATAGTAGATGTTACATTTAAAAGTTGAAAGCCTTAAGCTTTGCTGTGATTAGTTGTGGATGAAATTAATTTCAATTCAATATGTAGAAAAAAAACCCTTTTCATTAGTTTTCATGTTCTCATAGTTCTCAAAAGTTTCATGATCCTGCAGCACAAGCTTGTGTAGATTTTATATTTGCCACTTGTTTGAACTCTTCCCTTTTTTCATACAAAAATTCTACAGTGCAACACCAAGCCTGGAATTGGGGTGTCCCAAAGCTTAATACTGGAATGCCTGCGCTAACTTCAGCTTTGCCCTTTGCTGGGATGAGATCTTGCCCTGGTCCAACCACAGGCAGTGAGGTTGTGGCCACTGATTTTTTATTGTGGTTGTTTCTGGAAAAAATTCAGTTGAATGATGTGTCAGGAGGGAGAATCTGGCCAAGTGTCTCTGCTAGTCTGTTCTACCTTCACCTGTTGCCATTCCAGCTGGGGCTCTGGGTTTTTTTAAGGTGCTGGATGCCAAATTGGGGTGCACCAATTCCATCCATGTCTGCATATCCAAGTGCCTGAGAGGAGAATCAATAGCAGAGAACAGAAATCAGAGCTTGAGGGAAGGGGAAAGGGATGCAGAGAGAAGCTGTGGCTGGTAGTGATGAGAACAACAAACAGTTCTGTAAGATATTAGAAATAAAACTGCATTACCACATGAGGTGAATAGAAAAATATTACACTTTTTGATGGAGAAAAGTGATGATGTGTTTATTCCCTGTTAATATTGTGGTGGAAGTGAATGTTGAGCAGCTACTGCTGTAGTCAGACCTTGTGTATCAACCCTGGTGCCTCTCATTGAAGAGGTTTACAAAGTAAACTGACCCAGTAATGTGAATTTTTTGCTAAGTCTTGAACTACTGAAGAGTTCCTGTGAGCTGTGGCAATGCTTACCTTGTGTTATTCTAGAAAAGCAGTAAATGGGCTGGGCTGAACCCCACAGACCTGTCAGCTCTGTGTGAGCCCTGGGCAAGCATTCTGAGGATATATTTGATGATGGAGGCAGGATGGTGATGCACTCAGTTCCCACTGGCATGGGTTCCTTGAGAACCAGCTTTTCTCTTTTCACTTAAATAGCTCACGAATGGGATTGATAAAAGGAACTTAGAGGGGTTTATTTCCTTAAAATTCAGCAAGAAATTCATCTTGGTACAGCAGTGCTGTTTGGACTGGGGGTATGCAGAACAACTGAGAGTGTCAGCTCTCAAAATGCAGTGGTAAAACCAGGAATAATTTCCAAACAAGCCTTTCCAGAAACCTCCCTGAACACTCATTTCTGTCCTCACGCTCATGTTTGAGCAAGCCGTGATAAGGCAGAGAGTCACTGCAGCTGGAGCTTGAAATGTCACCAAGATTGGGAGAGTGGTAAATAACAAACAGGAGTGACCGCTGGTGACAGCAATTTGTACTGCTTGGCTACAAGCAGGTAGTATTTCTCAGACGGCCAACTGTAAATTCCTCTCTCTCAGAGCAAACAACTCAGGCTGTAGCTGCAGGATGCTGTCTGGAGAAATCATGTCTTTATGGGGCAGCGAGGAGTCACAAGCCAGCACCACTAATATGATATTATGGCCAAAGGTCTTGTGTGCTCCTTGTCTGCGCTGGCAGGTGGCTGCCAGGCTGGAGGAGGGACGTGGCAGCCACCCTGTCCCTGCTGCCTCTCGAGGAGGGGCTGGGGAGGGCTGTGGGAATGCCAAAGGAGCTGGGAAGGGATGCTGGGGAGGGGGCCAGGACCTCTGTCTGCCTGACTTATCTAGGAGAGTGTTGGAAGGTAAATTGATTAAGGGAATTAGTGTTGTCACAGGGAAAATAAATTGAATAACAAAGAGTTCTTGGGTCTAGCAGGCAGAGTTTTAACAAGACCTGAAAGCTGGAAGGTGAAGCCAGGGAAAGAACAGAGCTAAGGTCCGTGGTTCCAGCACTGATTGTGGTGGAAGAGGATACTGAAGGTGCTGGTGATTTCTCCACCTTTGGAAATGCCAAGTTCAGGGATGTTTGCTCATTGGAGTGAGTGAGGCTCAAGCAGGGATTGATTTAGATAAGTTATTGTGCAGTGTGTCAGGCTGGAAAATCACAGGGGTCACTTCTGACCTCAGAATCCGTGAAAGCCCAACATTTAAATGAGAGCATCCAGGGGTTTGCAGATCCCAAGCACCAGCATGACAGATTTTCTTCCAGAGGGTGACTTGCAGAGAGGAGACCTGGATCTGAAGGTGGAGATTGCAGGATGGGACCTTGAGTGCTTAGGTAGGTTTTTGATTTCCCACCATTTCCTTAAAAACTGCCCTGTATCTGTCACAGGGATGAGTTACCTCGGTGTCAACACCAGGTGCTTGGCACGGGGTGGGAAAGTTCACAGGAGCCATGTTGGTCCATTTTGTGGTTAATGCCTGGGTCAGGTGAGAGATAATTTAGGTGCAGGAAGGAAATGAGGGAGGATTAATTTTTTCTGATAGTCATGTGCTTTATCTAATTGTGCAAAATTTATTCAAACTCCCAGCCAGCTCTTGGTGACCATGGTACATCAGAAATAACTCTGTCCCTGGTGGGAAACCTGTGAGCAGAAGAGTGAAAACTGATCAAAACGGATCAAATTTAGATTTGAACATTAATTGTACATTGCTGGGGTAGTGGTAGGTACAAAAGCAATGCACTTGTGTGCATGTTTATTTTAATTTTGAAGTGGGGATGTACAGCTGGATGTTTTCAGGTTTGCTTTTAGGTGATTTTGCACTCATCCATCATTTGTGGGTGAGGTCTGTGGGATTGCTGGGCTCTGGTCTGTGTGGTGCTTGAGTATGCAGGAGCTGTTAGGGCAGGAACATTGTTTCATATCCTTTCTGTATGTGTGTATATCTATATTTGCCCATATACCTGTATATCTACCCCTATATCTATGCACAGAGGTACATGTCTATCTCCATTTAAAATATATAGCTATACAGAGGTCTATATCTGCTGGGTTTGCACTGGGTTTTTAGGTCTAGAAGTCAACTACATTAAAAACCAGTGGCAAAGAAAACAAGGAGTGTGGTAAAATGTCAATCTGACAATGTTGATTGGTTTATTTGTCTGCTTGAGGTGTCCCTGTGCTGTCTGACCTCTGGGAGGGGAACCGGAGCAGAGCAGGAATTTGTTGGTGCAATTAAAAACAGGACAATGAGATGGGCTCCAGTGATAACACAGCCTGGGCTAATACCATGAATTAAGGACATTTAGATGTTTGGCTTTGTATAATTTAGCTTAAACAAACAAACATCACATTAATCTCATTACTCAAGCAAATGAAATAAACCTTTAAGGCACTTAAACCGTGCCGATGGTAGGTGTCTGTCAGAGCAGTGAGACCCATTTCTGCACAGGGCATCTCCTCCTGCACGTAACTTACACCCAGGTGTAAGTGCTCACAGCATGGGCAGCTGCTCTGGGGCTGGTGGAAAGGTCCCACAACTGCTCCTGAGCTGGAAGGGACCCAGAGGATCATGGAGTCCAGCTGCTGAGCCCAGCAATCCCACCCTGTCCCTGAGAGCCTTGTCCAAACGCAGCCTCGGGGCCGTGCCCATTCCCCGGGGAGCCTGTTCAGGGCCCCACCACCCTCTGGGGGAAGAACCTTTTCCTGATACCCAACCTCAGCCTCCCTTGACACATCCTCCTGCAGTTTGGGAATTGCATTGGCCTGGCTGGCAGAGCCAGGGGCACAAAGGGTGAAAGGCTTTGCTGGCATGAGTCAGCCACGTTGCTGTGTTACTTCTTTATCCTTTCATTATAAAAGATGGGATTGCAAAGGTCCTTGTGGCGAGTGTAATAAACCCCCCTAAAGCTGTCATGCAGAGCGATGTATTCCTATGTGCCATGTCCTTCCATCGTCTCAAAGTGTAATGGATGTGACAAACCTCAGCCTGGAGAGGTTGAGGATTTTCTCTTTAAGTGTCCTGCGGACTGCACTTTCTTTAGAGGAGGATGTAAGGATTTTATTAACTTGGACGTGCCAAGCTAGCCCAGGAATTTTCTGTTGTCTTTCAGTTGCATTTGTTTGGGCTTTGGGTAGGCAGGGAAATGACTGAGCTACATGTCATGTTTATAAGATCAAGAGTACCTTGCTATTTTCACACAGATCTCTTAATAGAGATTAAACACAAAATAAAGCAGAATGCATCAACAGTGATATTCCCATAAGCAATATTGTAACTTGTATGCAGTGTAATTATATTTTGTACACTTGCCAATTAAGCAGTTATGCTTTAGAGAAAAATTACTTTCAAGAGATGGAAGAAAAGTATTGCAGTAAATCAAATAAAATATACATGTGTTAGAGGGTTTTGTGCATGCAGCTGAAATGTTAAAATTTCCTGCTGTGTTCAGGTTGCGGTGTGCATAACAATGCTCCGTGTCCTGTAGCTTTTTTGGGACTTGAAAATAGCAGATAGAAGAAAAAAAAAAGGCATAAAAAATACATTGCTTCCTGGGCTAGAGGCATACCACGTAAAGCTGAGATGTTCAGACTACTCCATCCTCACTCTGTTGAACTCCTGTCAGGCTCCCCTGCCCCACAGCAGGAGGAGGTGTGGTGCCAGCTGAGCAGGCACCCCTCACTCAGGTCTGTGCACCCCAAAGTCTGGGGCAGCCACCCCACAGCTCATGGCAGAGTCACTCCTGCTTCCCAGACTCAGAGAGCCATGGAATGGTTTGGGTGGGAAGGGACCTTAAAGCCCACCCAGTGCCACTCCTGCCATGGCAGGGACACCTCCCACTGTGCCAGGCTGCTCCCAGCCCCAATGTCCAGCCTGGCCTTGGGCACTGCCAGGGATCCAGGGGCAGCCACAGCTGCTCTGGGCACCCTGTGCCAGGGCCTGCCCTCCCTCCCAGGGAACAATTCCTGCCCAATATGCCATCTAGCCCTGCTGTGAGTTTCCCTGGTACACCTTTCCCTGTTGACTGGTGCAGAAGAGCTCTTGGAACAGTGTTTCCCTAACAAATTGATGTTTGCCTGTGATTTTAGTGACCATCCTTTGGAATCTTGGATACCCTCAGCAGCTAAGATCTGCTCTGAGGAGTTGTGCAGGTGTTGGTTTGTGTGAACGATGCTGTGTTCATGTGCAACAAGCCAAGACCCAAAACCCTGAAATATCCTGCACGGAAGTGTAGAAACACTGGTAATTCCCTGGGAATTACAGGAAGTTCTGTAAAGTCATAAGGAAGTTACCAAGGCACTGATATTTGCTGAACATGCACAGAATCAGTCCAATAGCCGTTTAATTATTTTTCCTAATGTAAACTTTGTGCAAGGGGAGTGTTAGGGAGTTTCAGCTGCCGATAGAAATGATACAAGATTTTTTTATTGTACTATAAGGTCTTAATTTGAGGGTTTCAAAACATTTTGCAGAGCATCAGTGGGTTAAATAAGCTGATCAGCTTGCATGGGGCTTGGAACAACCTGGTCTGGTAGAAGATGTGCCTGCCCCTGGAAGGAGGTTGGAACAAGATGATCTTTAAGGCCCCTTCCAATCCAAACCATTCTGTGATTCTGTGCTGTGTGTCTAAAAGGGACGAGAGCCCTGTGGCTCTCGCTCCCCATCAGCTCTGGGAGCCTGTGCTCATGTGAGATCTCTTGTGGTTTTTTCCTGTAAATCACTGAATGAACGTTTTCATCTGGAAATCACAGCATTTCTGTAAACATCACTTTCCATCATAGAGAATTAGGAATATCTCACTTGAAATGCGTCAAGCAAATACATCGAAGGAAAAAAACAACCCTCAGAAAACTCAGGATAAGGTCTGCTGGGAGGGAAGTGCTGCAGGAGACTTCTGTGTTGTGGCTGGTGGCCTGGTGACCATCCCTCCCTCACTTTAAGCTGTGGGATGTGTCAGGCTCTGGGACCTGGCTGCTGTGCTAGGCTTCTCCTGCCTCCCTGCACCAACACACGGCTGCAGCCTGGCCTTGGAAATGTTTCCTCATGTTGTAGTGTGTGATATGTAGGGGAACAATTTGTCAGCAATTGGATGGTGGTCCTCACTGAAGGATACATCAGTGTAATCCCCTTTTATCTGAAGGGTTTAACCAGCCAGAGCATTGTCACTGGTTGTACTGCCAACACCGATGTGCATCTTTCCCCAAACCAGCTAATTTAAAAAAAACCAAAACACTTTCCAAGTGTCTCTGCTGTCCCTTCCTGAACTCTGTAACACACAGGCAGTCCTGTAGGTCAGATGGAGGAATCCAGGTGTTTGTTTTTGAGGTGTGGCTGCGTTGGTGAGGCACAGGGCTGGCGAGGGAGGTGCTGCTGGAGCTATGGTGAGCAGGGCTCCATTCAACACCCCGGGCACCAACACCTGCAGCCTTTGCAATCAGCTGTGTGTCCTTTGAAGTGCCCATGTCCTAACTGGGAAAGGCTGAGCCTGCCTGGCGTTGCTTCTTGTTTCTGGGTTTCAAACCTGCACATTTTCAAAGGCTTACAGAAGGAGTTTGCATGGAAAAACTTCTCATGGGGGTTTTGTTTGAAGATGACAAAATAAAGCAGGGAAATGAAAGAAAATGATGCAGAGTGGGGTTACCAGCTGCCCTCCAGCTCTGTTCTCCTGGACCTTGGCTTGCAGCATCACATTCCCATGTGGGTTGTGCTAGATTCTGCCTCCTCCAGCTGTGCTCTGGGGAGGATGAGGGTGTGCTTGGGCAGGCTACCACTCACCTGCTGGGATTCCATTCCCACTCCCACTGCATTTCCGTGCCCATGGTGGTTCTCTTACCTCTTCCCCTCCAACGCTCTCCCTTCACTTTGTTGGATACACACTGCTGACTTCAGGGTTGTTGTTGCTCCCCTCCAGCCCTGTGCCTTTGCATCCTCAGGAGGCTGGCAGCTGAGGCAAGTTTATTTCTGTGGATTTATTTTTAGCCTGGTGCTCCTGGCCCTGCTGTTGGCACTGGCCATCACTCCCTGATGCCATGGTGTGGAGCAGTGGTGATGCAGCAGGGCCGTGGCTGTGGGAGGGATTGCTCCTCTGGGGCATTTACCTCCCTCATCCCTGACCTGCCTTCCCGGTGGGAATGACCACCAGGCTCCATCCCTGCCTGCAGCAAGCAGGAGAGGTGTGGAAGTACTCAGGGTTGGAAGTGCTGAGGGCTAATTACAGAACAAACAGCAAATTTCGTGGAGGGTTAAATGAATGTTCACCCCACGTTCATTTTGTGTGTGCATTCTGTGAAGGTTTCTTGCCTTTCTACTGACTTTGTCACAGATTATTTCCTGGATTTATTTGTAGCTGCATTGCTTCCAGCAAGTTTAGGGGAATTGTCCCGGTTCTAGAAACATCTATTTTTTTATATCGTGCACTTCATTGCCTTGAAAACTGTACTATGAGTCATACTAATAAAAAGTGAGTCTAAATTGGATTTGGCATCACTTTTTTTCACCAACCTAGCACAAAAAGGCAAACCTTTGGCTCAAGATGCAGGACTTTGGTCAAATTGAAGAGTTTCCTTGTTGTACCTTGGGTTTATCAATGGCTCATAACCTTTCCTCCTCTCCCTCCTGCCATCCCAAGCCTCTCTGCTAATTTTAATTTGAGAAGAAATAAGCCAAGGTATGCTCTGAGTATAAGGAGATGATTATCACAACAGAATAATTACATGTGGGTACTTGATTTGATTTGTTAGCTGGAAGATTAGTTGGAAAGCAGAGAAGAAAATGAATGCATTGTTGACTGCAGGAAGTTATTTATGAGTTTTTACTTATGTTTAAAGGAATTCCCCCTGTGACTTAAGTAGCAGTGCGATTTACGGCCTCTCACATCGGCTAGCTGAATAAATAAATAGAATAAAGACAGGAAGAATAAAATGAAATGGTACCAGGTTTTGTGGGTGTAAAGTTTCTGTTGTGGAATGCAGGAAGCGATGGCTTTCAAAAACCCAGCCAGACAGATCAACAAAAATAATGCCCATGTTGCATCAGAAGAACAAGATCCCAGCATGTTTTGCATTAATTATTTTATGGCAGGAGAAATGCTTACATACTCACTCACTCTGTATGGAGTTTGTGTTATGGTTCTGTAATTTTTCCATAACTATTTTCAGGTATTATTCCTTCCATGGCCACTTCCCCCATTCCTGCTTCCAGAAATTGAGCAAATAGCATGATCCAGGAGGGAGGATAGGACAGGATAGGATAGGATAGGATAGGATAGGATAGGATAGGAATGGACACCTAACGTTGAGAGCTGCTGGTGCTCTCAGTGTGGTGGAGATGGAGGAGGATGGGGGTCTGCTGGCTTAGGAAACACTCAGGGAGTGAAGGGACTGCTTGGAAGTGGTGATAGGTTTGGACAGGACTGATTCCCACAGAAGGGACTTTGCAGTTGTCATTGGAAAGCTCATGTTGGGAGCTGCACAGAAGGCAGTCTGAAAGGAGTCAGTGTCTTCTGCTGTCCCAGAGGGCGTGAGGTTGATCTGGCCCATCCGTGGGCTGGTCTCCCGAGATGTGTCCGTGTGCCCTAACTGCTCACGTGACAAAGCAGAGCCTTCCCGAGGAGGCTTTTAGCACCAAGCACGCGTTACTGCTTGACTGTTAAATCTTGTCACTCCATACTTGGTGGTTTTAAGTCATGTCCTGGGTCAGCAGGGTGCAGTAAAGTGGAAATAAAGGCAAACCTCCTGCTCTGGCTCAGAAAAACGCCGGTGATGAGTGCGCTGATTCTGTCAGAGGGAATCAGGGATGTTCCTGCGCCTTGGAGCGGTGATGGGGGCCAGGCTCCGCTCTCTGCCACGCTGCTGTAGTGATGCTGATTTACACCAGCTGGTGACGTGCTCCAAAATTCTGTTCAGAGTAACTCGGGTGTGGATCGGACTCATTGTGCTTTTGGGAAGCCCACCAGGCAGATTTCCTGCTTTTTCCAGGTGGCATTCCTGCATTGGCAGTGCTTTGGAAAAAAATGCTGGGCAGAAAACGGCCACTGACATCTCCCAAGGCTGCACTTCATGAGTTTAAAACCTTCAGAGACTGAAAGTGTTCTCCTCAGGGAAATGGCCTGCCTGTGAATGCTGCATGTACCGTGTTTGGTGGTCGGTTCCTCCACTCATTCTTTGGAAAGGCAGGAAGAGAGTCCTACCTGAAGTCCAGACCATTTGTTTTCATGCACAAAACCTGTAAGAGCTTATGGAGGTTTGGAAAGTACCGTGGACTGGCTGAAGTTGATTTAAACATTAAGAAAGATTAACTCTTGTGCTCCCCAGCAATCCAAAGGGATTGGTGGGACTGGGCTCCACAAATCAGGGGGGATGGACAGAACCACAGCTGAGCTGGACCCATTTACATCTCAGGTGTTTGGTTGTTATTGTGTTTTTGTGTTACCATGTATAAATGCAACTGCATACGCTGAGAAGCAGAGACAGAACATGAATTCCTTGCTGTCCTTACCCTGCAGATGAGTGTTGATCAAGGATCACTTTCCAAGTGCAAGGAAAGGGAATAAAACTGCCTCAGCTAGCCAAAAGATTCCTTGGTTTTTGTGGGAGCAGGAAAAATGGTTTGGATGGGATAGAGAAGGTGCTGTGCTGTCAGGTGCCGAGTGCCTTCACCTGGGAAGATGATGCCGTGTTGTTCAAGGGGCTCTATGAAAAAATGAGCTTCCCCATGGGGTACTGAGTTTATCCAGGTGTGGTGGGTGTCAGGCAGGATCTCCTCTGGTGGCCCAGCTCTCCTGAGTCCTGCAGGAGATGTGATTTAGGGGAGCGATGGGAGGAGCTCAGAGGGGTGGAAGAGTGACTTATTCAGCATGGTTGAGAAAGCCATGAAAAGGGATGTGCTCTCTACGGTGCTCAGCTTTCTCTGGCTGTATTTAAAGAATGTTTATGGCACTGATGATCAGTGTTGTGTCAGCAGAAGGTATTGACAGAGCCGTGAACCGGAGAGCAGCTGTTCACTGAGGGATTGTGTATTGATATTTGTGTCACGAGTTCCAAAGTGCATCTTTGGGAATCCCCAGAAATCTTGGTCACCTTTTGCAATGGTTGATGGAGGGAGGGAAGGGGACTGAGGCCAAATGACTTTGCTGCCCTTCACAAGCTGAACCCACCAGTGTGGCTTTTTACATGGTGGATGGGCAGGTATTGGAGAATTTTTAAACACTGAGTGTAAGCTTGAAGAAAGCCAGATTTGGTGGTGATCATGATTTATGTCACAATGGTCATGCTGTAATTGGCTGTGTTATGCACCAGAAAGTTGAGACAGCATTAGGGTAAAGTCTTTCAATAACATGCAACAAATTCTCATTGTTAAGGAGTAACTATTGTATATGTTGTGTTGAGTAATTATAGAGTACAAGGAAGATTTGATACAGAAATTGTAGCTTAATCTCCTGCTCTTCATTACGTTTTCCCTTTGGTAGTAGTAAGAAATGGGGGGTATATTTTATTTTCCAATTTGAGTGTGCTTGCTCAGGATGGTCTTGCTTTTAATGTTGCTTCACAGGGGAGAATTTACAGTGGGGATTTCCATTAATGCTAATGAGAGTTATGCCTGTGCACTTCACTGACCTGGTGACAGAGGAGAAGAAATAATCATTAAATTCTTTGTCTTGTAAAAAAATAAAATAACCTTAAAACGTCCAATACGTCAGTGGGGAGCAACTGGGAATGGGAGCTGCCATCGTTGCTGCACTTGATCATTCACTGGTAGACAAGGGAGAGGAAAAAACAATCCAGAAATGCATTCTAAGTGGAGAAAATAATGAATAATCTAAGGATAGATATTGTGATTATAAAACAAAACAAACAGGTTGCTCCTGTAAAGTTGTTGGAAATGAGTTGCAGTGGGTTTTCTTTGCATGTATGATTAACACATTCTCCCATTTAAAGCCATTAGGGGTAGTGCTGTACTTGATTTAAAGTAAGTGCAGTTAATATTTTTGGTTATAAATTTCAGGCGTGCTGGTAAGAAATCATCAAAAAGTACAATTCTTCATGTAAAGAAACCACAAATCCATATTATAGCCCCTAGAGAAGTAGAAGTTCTCCTCCTGCAGCTGGATTTTGCCAGTTGGGAAGGGCTGTTTGTGTGCTGGGGAATTAGAGCAAGCACAGAGTTAATGGGAGTTGTTGTGACACATCTTTTGTAGGGGAGTCTATCGAAAGGGAGTGAGGAAAGGGCTATACCTCATCAGTATAAATGTCAGTAGCATATTTTAATAAATTCTTGATTTTGCTTGGACTGTTTGCAATTGCATATTTAAAAGGAATCTGCCATCCCCTTTCGAAGGTATGTGACATTTAAAAGATCTGTAAAGAAGATTGGTTTGACAGCTTCAAATTACATTTGAAAGAGTTTTTTCCTTTCAAAACAGAAAATGAATACTTCCTATTCTAAATGTCACTGCAGAGACATAAACATGTTTAATCAAATTATATATTTAATTTATGTAAAATGTAATTTTTTATTCATGCAAGAGATTCACTTGTTACATTTATACCATCTCCGAAGCTTCGGAAAGTTGGTGAACTGATGAATCTCTTGAATAAATCACCGCTCAGCAGTTTTTCAGATCCTTCCCAAATAGCCTTTGGCTTCTTGTTGGCTCCCCCACTTCAAGCTGTCTGTGTTCCACCTGGGGCTGCCATTCTGCCTTCATTAGCAGAGCAGAGGGGTTGGCTGGGTCTTTCCAGGGTGAAGGCAGCAATTCCCACGGAGGAGCTGGGATGGTTGGAGTGGTGGTGGTGATGGTGGTGGACTTGCATCTTCTTGCACTGTTATTGTGGTGAACCAAAGTGATGAAGCAGCTGGGCCAAGCAGTGAAACCTCTCCTGGGGGAAAGGCAGAGCTGTGGGATGTGGTGCTCTGCCCTCCAGCTTTCACAGCATTTGCTTCAAGGGCAGATCTGTGGAGCAGCCCAGCAGGTTTCCAGGACCAGGAGCTTTGGCTGCTGGCAGGGTGCTGCCCGTGCTGTGCTGCAGTGCAGGAGCTCTCTGGAGCTGCTACCTGCTCATCTCTGCCTCTGCCAGCAAAGCCTCCCGGGATGGAGCCAGCAACACATCCCGGCCACCTTCCAGGGTGGGCTGCTTTTCAAGGAAGGAGATTGAGCAGTAATCCTGGGCAGGTCCCCAGAGCAAAAGCTGCTGTCACCAGCTGTGTGTCCTCAGCTGGTGTCACCCGGCTCAAGATGGATGGGCATCCAGTGGCTTGGGCTTTCCTGCTAAGAGAGGAAGCAGTTGAAGAGGAATCAATGTCAAGAAACAAAACCAGGGAATTCAGCGATTTTGCTTTGTTCCTATTTTGATGTCTGCAAGCTACATGGGTTTGCTGGGCAAATGCAGATGCTGAACTCATAGCCTGGTCCAGAAAAGGTTAGGACTGTGAGAGTGTACTTGCCCTGGTGTGAATAGAGCAGGGCTTGGCAAACCTTGAGGATGTTGTCTTGCTCGTGTGTCTCAGGGTGACCAGGCAGCCTGTGGGTGAGCTGGACACTGTTGTGCAGGTTCTAAAAGCCAAGAGGGAGCTCAGAGTGTATTCATGTTTGCTGTATACCTCCTCTGGTGGAGGTCAGAGCAGGTCCTGCAGGCTCCTCTGCCGAGCCCTGAGCTGACAGTGGAGCAGTTTGCTTGGACACTGACCTTGGAGCACTGCCTGGGTTTATACAGCTCCAGTGGTATTGTCCTTTCACGTGCTTTCACCTCATCAAGAACTGCAGATAGTAATTCTGGTTTAACTGTTCGCTGATCACGAAAAAGTCACGGCACTGGGAGTTAATTGCAGCTCTCAGGGTGTGCTGCACTGCCAGGCAGGTCCTGCTTGAGGGCAGAGCCAGACTAACAGAAAGGCTTGGGGTCATCAGAAGGCAGCGTCTGATGGTTTATTTGGTAGATCCTTGAGTACTCTGAAAGGTGCCTCTGTGCACAGTGAGGACAGAGCAAGCACTATCAGCATGGGTGCTGGAGAGAAAAGCTCAGAAGACTGTTGGTCCTCAGGTAAATCGATCCCCCAGCAGGAAAACTTGCCAGGCATCATTTGTCTAAGGTAGCTCATGTTCTCACTACCTAAAACTTCTCTGTCCTCCTCATGGTCCCAGCAGGTGTATTTGTATATAATTATTCATGTAGGACATGGCCAAGCCAGGAACTTAAATGGGAGTCTTAAATGAGTCTCTGTGTAGATGTTGTGGCTGTCACAGCTCTGCCCATCAGGCTTCCCTGGAAAAAGGAGACTTTTCTTGGGTAAACACAAATATGTGAAAGAGTTTGGATCTTCCAGCTCATTTTTGTTTTTTTTTTTTTTAATAGCAAGAGGGGTTGAGTGAATGAAGTGATATTGACAAAGCTATAATTTCACTAATTAGCCAGCTGTCATCTGTATGGAAAATGACAGGGAATATTTCTTTCCTAGGCTGTAGTTTACTTAGAAGGAAAAATGTATCTCTGTGAAGATACAGGAACTTTCAGTTTGCTAAAAGCATTGAATGTGTCAGACAGAGAAGGCATTTGACACCTCATCCCTCAAAGTGTCCAAGGCCAGGTTGGATGGGGCAGGGAGTGGTTTGGTCTAGTTGAAAATGTCCCTTCTCACTGCAGGATGGGGTGGACTAAATAGCATTTAAAGGTCCCTTCCTGCCCAAACTCTTCTGTGATTCTATGTGCATTTTTTGAGACCCCAGAAGGAGCTCCTGAGTGCACCCCCAGCATTGGCCTGATATCAGAATGGTACAGGAGATAACAGAGGGGTTTTGCTTTGCACCTGCTGTTGTAAAATTTCCTGATCCTGACCTTCTCCTTCCCTGGGGTTTTGAAAGCACCTTACTTCAGGGTGAGGGACACCAAGCTTCTGTGTGATGGGATCAAAGTGTAGTCTGAAGGGTTTGTCCTCTGTCTTCATCCTTACATCAGTCTGGAACTGAAACTGAGGCCAGGCAAATGGATTCAGAGTGCATTTTGTATTTATATTTTTTTTTCATTAAAAAGATAAAAACAAAAGCCTTGAAACTAGCAAAATATTTATAGTTCAGACACAGTAGATTGGTGTGGAGATTTTGGACAACAAAGAGTAGAGATTTTCAGTGTATTCTTCCTTTATGTTGTAGGGGAAGTGCACAGTCTATAGTTTTTTTATTACCCATTTCACCGTGAAATATGTTGCAACATTAAGTTGTATATTTCCATTGAAATATATGGCAGGAATAAAATTCCAGATAAAAGGTAACTATTTGACATTCTGTATAGTTGTTGTCATGCTGTTAAAATAACACATTGACTACTAACTTGATATGAGACGAAGATGAAGAGGAAGCTGTGTCAGCAGGAATTTCTGAGGAACTCTGTAGTACCAACAGTGCTGCCTTCACTTGCCGTCCCCTTCCCTCGCAAGTGCAAAAGCAGAGGTTGCCCTCAAATAGTAACATCCTGAGAACTTCAGTAAAATAATCCTCCCTGCCTCTTTCAAAAGAAAATATACTTGCAGTACATTTCAGCAAAGCGTGATGTTTAAAATTTGTTTTCACCCTGCATGGGCTCCGCTGTAGAGAGTTTAAATCTAAAATTAGAAGAAAGTGGAGGCAAAGTGCAGTTAGCTGAGCTAATGAGATTTCAGGAGATTGCAGTGCCTCACTGGCCAAAGCCCTAATGTTGTAGAGTGTAGGATTATCCCAACTGAGTCAGCCAAATTAAAATAATTTTTAATTTAATTTTGATGTTGCATTATATATTTTATCCATCAGACCCAATTGCTGCTTTTAAAGCTTTCGCTGGCCCACTCCCTGCCATTGATGGTCTTTCCTGGATCTCAGGATGTGTCCTGCAGTTGCTGCACTCAGTGCAAAGGTTACAGAGAGAAGCTGTGGCTGCCCCTGGATCCCTGGAAGTGTCCAAGGCCAGGCTGGACAGGGCTCGGAGCAGCCTGGGATAGTGGAAGGTGTCCCTGCCCATGGCAGGAGGTGGGACTGGATGATTTTATGAAGGGGCAGCAAGGACAGCACCTGCAGTGAGGCAGACCAGGAAGCCCTGGCTAGATCCTTGCTGGCACCTCTGCCATGAGAGCTGTGAGCTTGTGATCACCAGCATTATTTCTGAGGTGATTCTCTGTTAAATACTATTGAAGAGCAAGTACTCAGGGAGTAACTGGCAGGTACTGCTGCACTGCCTCAGTAGAAGTGCTGTCTGCCCTGCTGCTGTCTGATCCTTCGGCCATCCCATCCTGGTGGTGGCAGGACGTGACCCTGAGCTGTGCCTGCATCATTCTTTTGGCAACTTGGAATCCTCTTTTCTTCCTACAGTCTGTGTGTTCTGCTGTTTCCTCCTACGAGCACATCCCTAGAGTGTCATCCCCTCCCACTGCCCATTTCTGGGATGGTAGCAGGAGGTGGATCAAGCCTAGCACCGTGGGGTTCCTGCCTGTGCATCGAGGTGCTGCACAGCATTTTGACACCTGGTTTTTACTGGTTTCTAAATGCTTTGAGATTGCTGGGTAGTGCTGGAATTCCTGTTTGCATGTCAAGGTGTGGTCCCAAAGCAATGAGCAGTGACCCAGCTCTGCTCCTGGGTTGAACCCACCCTGCTCCAAAGAGTTCTGCCTGGAGAGCCCCACCGAGGGCTGTAAACATAAGCTGGTATTAAAAGCTCCTGCAGATAATACTTGTGGCAATATAGCAGCAAAATGGAATAGCTTGATAGTAAATTAGATTTTTAGTCAAATAGAAAAAACTTCTCATTTTCCATTGTAATGACAAACTCGGGTTTTTTGGCACAATGTGTTATTTCTTCACTTTTCATGCACACATTTCCCGTGCTATTTATAGATTTACGTGTATGCAACTTGAAACCAGTCAGTTTGAAATGTTCTAATCTCAGATTTTCCATAAACATTCCTGCCTGCACCAAGACCCCTGTGCACTGAGTTTATGAAAACAATCCCCTCTAGGCAGAGATTTTTCTAATTCGCTGAATATAAGGGGAGAAATTTATAACGAAATGTTGGTAGGACCTTTGATATAATGTTGTGAGTATGTCTGTCTACAGACATGGGAAGGATCTGCTCTCAAGCCTTTTGCTGCATAGAGGATAATTTCATATTCATATTATTGTTTTGTCACTAAATTTCATGGAAAACGTGCTTTTAAATATGTGAAGAGTTCTGCTGTGACAACTTACACTTAAAATGCCTCATTCAATGTGAAGAATTACTGCAAAATAATTGATTCTGCTCAAATGTCTTCTCTTAAGCAAGTTTAATGTTTGGTATAAGAGGCATTGTGGAGTGTTATTTCAGACGCACACACAATAATATTAAGTTATTTGGCTTTTCCCCCATATGTTTATACTTAAAGTCTGGCCTGACAGACATTAATGTTATTAAAGGGCTTTGCAGAAGAGGCCATTGCATCGCTGCTGGTGCTGCTGTAATTATGACACGTGTGGGATGTGCAGGTTGGGAACACCAGGAGCTCTCATAGAATCACAGAACTGTTGAGTTGGAAGGGACCTTAAAGATGATTAACTTACAACCCCCTGCCATGGGCACGGACACCTTCCACTGGATCAGGTTGCTTAGAGCCCTGTCCAGCCTGACCTTGAATGTTTCCAGGAAGAAGCAGCCACAGCATCTGGTCTTGCAGCCTGGCAGATCACGAAAAATCAGCTCATGTCCTCGGGTGCTGCCATTGCAGAAGCACTGTTTTCCAGGCTGCTGGTCAGGTAAATAATGAAAAAATCCGGGCTGCATCCTGGGTTGTCCTTATGAATCAGCTACGGATTTATTCCGAAGTCCTTGGTGGCTTCCAGGTATTTTGTTCTGTGGAGTTTCCTCTTTCTCCTGGTATTTTTTTCTTTCTGACAGTATGTTAACAAGTTTTACTGTCCCTCTGAGATGTTTAGTGTAACAGGGGCAGTGAGCAGTGTATCTGGGCCCCAGACCCTCTCTGGAGGCTGCTGGCATTCCTGTCACCTGTGATGTGTGGCTGCAGTGTCTGAAATACTCAGAGCGCCCTTAGCAGTGCTGGGCCCATGGATAGAGGTTGTATGTGAAAGTAAGGAAAGCCTGAGCATCCTGGCAAACCACTGGGCAATGAATCCATGGGAGAGCTGGGCTGCAGCTTGCACAGTGCTGATCCCACCATGGCTTTGGCCATAGGAAAATGGTGGTGGTTTAATTCCTTCTCTTAGTGGGAGCTCTTGTGGCACTGGTGTATTAGACTGGAACTGCCTTGGGAATCCCAAAGGACAGGAATCCAAAATTCACCTACATTCAGTCATGATGCTATTCCCACCTTTCTGGAGTCAACTTCAGAAGACTTTGACTGCATCTGGCTGGAACAGGACCATGGCTTGGTCAGCTCAGCACCTCTTCAGTCTGCTTTCAACAGCACTTAGAAAATGTTAATTGAAAACATCATCTGTGCGTCTTAACCCAGGCTCCCCTTCTGCACTCCCTGAGTGCTCCAAATTACTGCTCCTATCTCCAGGGGCTTCTGATTGTACAGGGATGCTGGAGGAGGATGTGCTTAGAGAACCTTTCCAGTAATACAGCTCTGTGATCACGTGCCGAGGTCAGACTGGGATCTCTGGATCCGCAGCTGTGAGTTGGTGCTGCCAGTGCCGAAAGCAGATTCTTTCTGTTGCTTCCAGGGTTATTTTTTAGCTGTCATTTATCCCTGTCATCAGGGACTTTTCACAAGGGCATGTAGTGATAGGACAAGGGAGAATGGCTTCAAGCTGGATGAGGGTAGATTTAGACTGGAAATTAGAAATTCTTCCCTGTGAGGGTGGTGAGACACTGGCACAGGGTGCCCAGAGAAGCTCTGGCTGCTCCATCCCTGGAAGGATTGTGAGCACCAGGACTGTAAGGCCAGGTTGGACAGGGCTTGGAGCAACCTGGTGTAGTGGAAGGTGTCCCTGCCCATGGCAGAGGGCTGTAAGTAAATGATCTTTAAGGTCCCTTCTAACTCGACCAA
Organism: Vireo altiloquus; assembly: GCA_013396875.1. Lineage (NCBI taxonomy): Eukaryota > Metazoa > Chordata > Aves > Passeriformes > Vireonidae > Vireo > Vireo altiloquus. Next base: position 186,421 of record VZRF01006827.1, read on the forward strand.
TCTGTGATTTTGTGATTCTCCGATTTTTAAGGTGACCTAAAGGAACAGGAGTGTAATATTGTTTCTAAAGTATGTCTCCCTTGGCAATGAGAACCTCAGAATTACTTACCTGCCTTTACCTGTTCAGAAAACATCTTCTTTGTCTAAGCTGAATTTGAAGACAGCTTTTAAAAGGTATTTCTCTCATGACAAATGATACTCCTGGCACTGTTCTTCTCTTCCACACTGATGCTGAATCCTCGGTTTCCTTCTACAGCACCCCCGATAGCTGCCAGGCTCCAGGTGCAGCCCAAAACCTGATTTTTGGATGTTAAAATCCTTGCATCAGGTGTTTGAAGTATCCATGGCAAAGGGCCCCCTGGAAGGAAAGGTTTGCAGCAGGAGCTGGGAGAGATCCGTAGCCATGGCACTGCAGGCTGCAGAGCGCCGCTGTAATGGGGTGTGAAATTCTCTATCCCCACGTTACATTTGGGGAAAAACAAGGGATGTAGCGAGCTGACATTTCCCCCTTGGTGTGTGGTGAGTCCCTTCTGTACACTGTGAACTGTGGATGGTGCTGGGAAGGCAGACGGGATAAGAAAATAATGATGGAAATCAGGGATTGGAAAAGGTAGAAAAACACAGGGTGGCATTGAGGGGGAAGAGGAGGAGATGGGAAGGTCACACCAGACCCCTCTGTTGAAGGAGGCCCCATCCACAATACCCAGCCTGGGGGGAAATTGTCGTTCCCGGGGGCACAACCCAGCCCGAAATTCTGCCCCCAAAGTCCTGAACTCATGGCTGTCTCCACGTCTCACACCATATCAGGAGCGTGGAACACGGAGATGGACGGGGCAGCCAGGAATGGCACCGTGCTGCTCCTCTGCTCTGCCCCCTCCTCACGCATGGGAGTGCTGCTGGATGCATCACCTCCTTCCGTACTGCGTTTGCAGAGAGAGTGCAGTTTTATTGAGCATTAGGATTGAATTCTTAACTGACTAATCAATTTTAGTAGTAAGTTAAAATGCCTGGTATTAATGGACAACTGCAACCATTAATCAGGGTTACAGTAGATTAACAGTTGTCAGCATTTATGCTGATGCTGGATGGATTGCACTTGCCAATTCCATATTTTTCTGAACGTGGAACGCTCTGGCTTTGCTCCTATTGATTATTTTCTCCCTTCCCAAGCTCTCCTTTGGAATCACAAGCCTAACCCACATTGGTATATGCCTGCTTTGCACACTTGGTTTCATGTCAAGAATTGGAAAAGGTTCATTCGTTCAACTATTTGACTGTTTAATTTGATCGAGGATGTGGCTACACCAAGACAGAGTGGGTTTAATGAAACTATTTAACCATCTCTGGCAGCTTCAGGAGTCGTAAGGCATTAATAAAATATGATTAAAGGACTTTGGGGGGGATGTAAATAAGAAACACGCTTAGGATTCACTTACAAAATTCATCTTGTTTTCTGTATTTTATCACAGTGAGCAGTTTTTTTAAGTCAGTGAAGCAATTTTTTTTTGTTCAAAACCAACCAAAATAGAAACAGGTCTTAAACCTTCCTTGGTTTTGTAAGCATTCTTCCTTCATCTATTTTATTGGGATATTTTTCAGTCTGAAGCTTGGATTTCCTAAAATCTTTTTAGTCCAGAGTCTTCAATTAGCTGATTACTATAGATTATATTCATACTCTGGATACCTCATCAAGCTGTCTAATAGCTGGATCATATTGATTGTCCTTCAATTAATCACAGCCCCTATTTTCATTTATCAAACCCAAAATACATGTAATTAACTCTGAAGTGATATAGCTCACCGTAAAGTGATTTTGCTACTGCTGTGGAGATAACTCAGTAGATTATACTAATAGGAAATGCAAGTTGAAATTAAATTAATGGTATCATGTCCATCACAGAAGAATAATTAAAAAACTAAAAGTGAACGACTGTCGTGAGGAATCCTTTCTAACAGCAGATGCAGATGTTTGTTTTTCTTATTTACACCTTGGGGTCTTGCCATCCTTGAGCATTGAAGCAATTGCCATCGAGTTTCCCAGAGGAGATGCCAGAAATGTCCCTGATTTCCCAACAGGAAGGGAGAGGGCACTGAGGAGGTGCAGAGTGGGTAACTGCAGGTTATTTTTTTCCTATCAGTGAGCCAGTTCATGGGGGGAAAAAAAAAAAAAAAAGCTACCAGATGACATTGTTTTGCTTTCAAAGCAACTTTATTCATTTGAATGTAATCTCTTCTTCCCCCAGTGCTCATATTGAAATTGGCTCAATGTGCTTAATTCCATGACAGACTGAATTGTAATAAATAATATACACTATCCCCAACCCAGCCTGCTGCAATTGGCATGGTATTTATAACAGCCAGGCTCCCAATTGCTCATCATGGCTGAGACTTGAAGCTGCAATTTTATTCATAAACACAACTGTGTGTAAACTCAGGCAGAGCTGAGTATTCCTGTGTATCATCGCTCCTGCTTCCAACCAGAATGGACATGCTCTGGAAGCGAAGGCTTTTTGGGAATGCATTGGCACTAATCACTGAGAACTCACTTATTTCAAAATTATTTTTTTCCCCTCATAGATGGAAAAACATTTGTTTCTGGAGCAGAGAGGTTACTCAGCTTATTTTAGGATTTATCACTGATTCTTCGATATCCCTCAGAGTACTGGGATATTCTGAACACTGAAGAGTGCTTGAATTATCTCAGTTGGGTTTTTGGGGGATTTCCTAGCCAGAATTAAGAGAAGTGTAGTTTTAAAAAGCATTGCTGAGAATCTGCAATATGCATCATACAAATAATGTCTGTGATGATACAAATTAAAAATTACTATTTTCTTTGAGTTGGTTTGGTTACTCCTCAGAGAACAGGAGTTTCAGGTTTGTCACTGGTACTGTTTCACTACCACTTCAGCTTTCCTGCCTTAGGCACTTTGTTATCAGACATTAATATCTGCAACAGCAACCAATTATCTTGTAATTTTAACAAAGGCATCAGAAAAGAGAAAGTGCTTGTTGGTTCGATGGTCGTAAATACATAGATCACAAGCAAAGAGCCTTTACTTTTATTATGCAAAATAATGACTGTGTAGCTGTTAATGGAATTTACTTTATACTATGACAATTTATACTTGTGCATGTCTGGGGAAGAGCTTTCCCACCAGGCTGTTTTGACAGCTCTCTGTAATAATATAGGAGAGTGATGTGTCTAACGAAGTCTCCGAGAAAAATATCTGGTTTGCATTTCAGAACGTGTCATTCAATATGTTCTGCAGTGGGAGATAGCATGGGAGAGCTGCCTTCCCTCCCAGGCTGCCACTGCATCCTCCAGCACGTGTGGGAGCCTCGGCAGGGCAGGACAGGTCCTGCTCCAGCCTTCAGGGAAAAGTTGTTTTTATCCAACAACAAGTGGGTGGTTGCTGCTGTGTTTTGTTGGTTTGGAATCACAGCATTTATTGCAGCATGGTTCTTGGGGTTGTCCTGTGCAGGGCCAGGAGCTGGACTGGATGATCCATGTGGATCTCTTCCAACTCAGGTTGCTCTATGATTCTGTGCTGTTGGACTGCACTGGTGTGATGCCTTTTTTTTTTTTTTTAATAATAAAACCTTTTGAAAGCGTGACTGTCTCAGGTGCCATTGACAAGCTGGGTGCTGACCCTGTGGACAATGAGGGCTGCAAGCTGTGGTTTCTCGGGATGGAAAGGAAGGAGCTGTTTGAGCCCGTGCATGGCAAAGTGCTGGTGAAAGAGTCTGCTCTGATTCCATGTGTGTGAAAGGATGACTGTTGGAAAAATTTGTAAATAATGTGCGTGTATCAAAATAACACCATCAGAATGGTAAATGAGGTGTAGTCCATGGAGTTTCCCATATTCAGGGCCGGGAATGTGGCTGAATTGAAGTGGTAAGTTGGGCTTTGTTGTTGTCTCTTCCTTTTCCTCAGCAAGCTTTTCTTCTCTGCTAATCCTCAGAAGCACCCCAAGAAATGACATTTATGCATATTTCATAATGTGATTTCTGTAGGCACACAGAGCAAACAAATCAATTTCTCAGCAGCACGCTGTTTAAAAGAAACAGCAACAACCTGTGGGATAAGTTGCAGAAGCTGTTAAAATTAATTATAAATGGCAGAAGATACAACATTTGGGGGAAAAAGTGCTAATGTGTGAAGAATAATAAACATTCAGGAGATGAAAAGGAACTCTCTGTCATCTGATTATTTAAACTTCATATATTTATAAATATCACAACACGTTAAAACAATGTACTGCTCGCTACCAACAGCACATTACCATTTTATTCTGGAATTGCAACAGCCTCATCTGCTCTCACAAATAATGACTTTCACCTTTCTGGGCTCGGAGTTTTGCTGCTGATTTGTGTCTGTGTGACTGTCAGTGCACTGTAATATTTTTCAAACGAGAGCAGGAGTTGGTGGTGGTTATGGGTGGGGTTTTACTGCTCTGTGGGCTTAAGCTGCTCACTTACGAGATGCTTTTCTCCTGGGCAAGGTCTTGGGCAATATGGATCTGACTTGAATTAGAGAAATCCACTGTGGCTCTTGTCAGTGGTAGGTGTTTCACTGGTATCTACCAAAGGAAGAAGAAAATGGAAAAGGATCTCCGTTTGAAGTGTGAATTGTGCAAAATAAGGCAAATCTCTAGAAAATGATGCTGATGCAGAAGCGTTCACTGGGGTGCAGTAATTTCCCTTCAGCCTGTTCTCAGTAGTGGGAGCGCCGCAGCAGGTACAGCCATGGAAAGACTTTTGATAAGGGCAAGCAGTGACTGGACAAGAGGAGCAGCTGCAAGCTGAAGGAAGGTAGATTTAGAGGAGATATTAGGGAGAAAATCTTGTCTGTGAGGGTGGGCAGGCCCTGGCACAGGGTGCCCAGAGCAGCTGTGGCTGCCCCTGGATCCATGGCAGTGCCCAAGGCCAGGCTGGACATTGGGGCTGGGAGCAGCCTGGGATGGTGGAAGGTGTCCCAGCCCATGGCAGGGGTGGCACTGGATGGGGTTTAAGGTCCCTTCCAACACAAACCATTCTAGGAGTCCATACTGAAATGCCTTATTTCTGTGGGGAAACTAATGTAAATTTACCCAACCAAAGTGATTTTTCAATGCTACAACCTTTGGTGAGACTAGAGTAGGTGATGTGAGTGATGGAAATGCTCTGCAGCCTTGGGCTTTGGATCAGATGATCTTTAAAAGTCATTTCCAAGCCAAAGAATTCTGTGAGTCTCTGATCTGCAGCCTGTTGAAGATGCCTCTGGAACCGCACTGTGGTTGCTTCAATCCCCACCTGAGCTGTGGGGTGGAGATCACTGCAATTTTTACAGATATTGAGAAATGTGATAACATAAAGAGATTTTCTGTGGCAGCTGGGACCAGTGCCACTGAAGTTGGCTGGGATTCTGTTCCTGTACAGCAGCTGTACCCCTTGTACAGCAATAAACACAAGCACTACGTTAGGAACTTTTCTGAACTTGCTTGTATGGTGAAGAAGTGAGGTCATTGGTCAGCAAAATATTCTCTAATTAGAATTAAATTGTTATTTTTATTGTGATTTCATGGATGAGATCCATGGAAAATGCTTGGAAGACAGCATGTTTCTGCTTGGGACCCTTCACGGTCCTGGGTTTGGGAGTGTTTGGATGGGAGGCCCCTCCTGGCTGGGCGGAAAAGCTGCTGGGTGGTCATGTGGGCAACAAAGGACGAAGAGCATCTCTCAGCCACAAAAAGGGCTCGGGGAGGCGTGTGGGATATGGAAACCTGCTGCAGAGCAGCACGCTGAGCATCCTCACACCGAGGGCTTTGCTAAGCTGCGGCTGGATTTTGCACCGATGAGTTTGGCAGGGTTTTGCTGTTGTCCCCCGTGGCACAAGGTTCCACCATGCCTGCGAACCTCCCCGCGATTTTAGCAGCCTCTCATTGCAGTTACCTCAAAATCCGCTCTTTTCATAATTTTTTTTTTCCCCGAAGGTGCCGACACGATACCGCAGCGCCCACAGCGCTCGGCCGCCATCCATCACCCCGCGGCCTGTCCGATGGGATGTGACACTCCAGCCCCAACATATGTCACTCCGCGCCGGCACCGCGGCAGAGGAGAGCCCCTCGCTTCGCGGGGAGCCGGCCTCGGGAGCTCCGTGTGCCCGCGGTTCCCCCTGGGATGCTGCTCCAGCGGGGAAGGCTCTGCCAAGCCCCCGCCGGCTCCGTGACCTGGTCAGCAGCTTTGTCCCGGCGCAGGAAGGGAGCTGGGATTGGGGAGCGAGGCCCTTTCGGCTGAAAGGCTGTTAGATCCAGGTCACTGAGTTCGGGCTGCTGCGTTTTCTGACAAAGTCTAGAAAATGCAGATTTGTAGCAGCCCTGTGTTAATGAATTCCGACTGCTTGGATTTCGCACTGAATAATGGCCGGAATTACCAGAGATAGTGACTTATGAGATGTGATTGAATATCATCCTTTTTCTCGAGATTAAATTGATAAAATGATGTAATATCACATTATTTTTATTAGCAGGCTTTGATACAAAATTCTCCGTAGAGCAGAAGATTTTGTTATAATAAAACAAAGGTACTGGAATGAGAAAAAAAAAAATTCAATAAATTTTTAAAGCGTAGTATCACATTTTAAATGCAATTTTGTGCATATGGTGAGTGACTGCAATACCTCTTTACCCTCAGGCCGCCCACTTTCATACATTAAAAATATTCTATTTAAATGCAGATTTTGATTTGCTATCTGGCGTGGCGTTCAAGGAGAAGAGACAGCAGAAAAGGAAGAGCGTGTGCATCTCTTAATTTAATTACATGTTTCTTTTGACGCGCGAAGGTATGAGCAGTTGTTAAGTGTAAGGACATGCCTGTATGAAAAAGAAAAAAGTGCACGGTTGATTTTTGAAAATCTGTAAAAGAAAAGGTAATCCCACCCTCAGCAGAGAGTCCAGTGAGTTCTTGTGGATGAAAATACATATATAAGCATCCTCACGTGTGTTTACAGGCCAGACCACTGGTTCCCAGCGTCATGACTGTGTCAGGACAGCGCTGCTGAAAATCAGATCCCAGTTGAAAATAGCTACCTACTAAACCAGAAAGATAATTTTTAGCCAAAATCCGTGCAATAATCTGTTTTTTTCAGTGTGACCCCATCCACTGTGGCAGCAGGATGCAGGTTGAGGGGTTCTCACAAGCCAGGGGCAGATGCCCCTTTTTTTGTTTGCTTGGTGTTGTCCAGATGGCCATGATTTTCTGGAATTATTGGACAAATTTTTGCTTTTATAACTACCTTAGAAGTGCAGGAGATGTATTGCAAGGGGCAAAAGTCATAGTAGTAAGGCTCCTTGAGCACTATGGAAGTGGTTTTGCCGTTTGATGGTGTGAAAATCAGGGAGCTGGCATTTGGGCTGGGTGCTCTTTGTCTTCATTTGTCTGTCACGCAGGTGAAAGCCTATTTTCAGAACTGGAGAATATTTGAATTTTCAGTGCCCTGGAGCAAATAGGTTGAGTGGAATCAGAGATTATCAGATTTAATTCATTTATTTTAAATGTAAATTGATTTGAAGCCACTGGGAGCTGTTAAGAGTGTGCAGTCGTTGGCCTCTGCACTTGCTGTGTATTATTTCTCCTGCTGTCCACTTCCGTCCATCCCTTCTGCCAGGCTTTTATCTGACTGGTTTGTTCCTCCTGCCTCAAAGAGACCTGAGTTTTGGGGCTCTGTGCATCCCATAGAAGGTGGGAGGCTTCTTCTTCTGACAGCTCCTGGAGCATTCTGGCTTTGCTGTGGCCATGTCCCAAAAGGTCATCTCTCAGAGCCAGAATTCTTCCCTGAATCCAACAGATTGAAACACAGAGATAATGCAGGTGTTAATGGTGTAAGGGGATGGTTTAAGTGGGATAGGCAATGAAGGTTATTCCTGTGGGCTGCAGTGGGGCTGAATTTAAAAGCCACTGGGCTCCTACCTCCAGCCTGTGCCAGCTTCCTGGGCATGGCTTCCCTGCTCCTGCCAGTTCGGTGCAAAATCCGTGTTTTCGGGGGCTCCGTGACTCACCATGAGCAGTTTATAGTTTCCTGTAAATATAAATTCAGGGCTGTACCAAAGAGTGCCAAATGTGTGTTTTTAAGTCTATATATAAAATTATTTGATCTCGCGGGGCATCGCATTTGCCAATTTTTCTCTTGGGCACATAGATATTAAAATCATATTATGCCCAATATGTGGTTGTAAAATTGAAGTCACAGTGGAAAGGAATATTACAATTTTTCCCCTTTAATGTTAGTCTCAAAGAATGTGTCCTTCTGAAGAAAAGGTTATTTGTCTAATATGCTGGAGAACAGTTTGCAAAATTAAGTGAGAGTTATCCCCGTAAAATGAGCTGCAAAGAGAAAGCAACCAAGGAAACTCTTGGGATGAAAACCTCCCTTGATTTTCCAGCACCAGTGCAAACTCTTGATTTCTCAAGCATTGTGAGTGTTAGGGTAGCATTGAGGTGGTTTTAAAATATGCCCTTCTTTTTTGATAGAAGTAAATCCCAACACAGAATCACAGAATGGTTTGGACTGAAAGAGACCTCGAAGCTCATCTTGTTCCATCCACCCTCCTGCCATGGGCAGGGACCTTTCACTAGACCAGGTTGCTCCAAACCCCATCCAACCTGGCCTTGATGTCCCTCTCCTCCTTCAGCATTCAAAAGTAAAAGCAGTTAGAAACAGGCATAGCCTTAAAATAAATGTAAATAGGTGAGTAATAAATTTAAAACATCCAGGGAAGTACTGGTGATGTTACCTGTCCCATGAGTGCTTAACTCAAGATTCTGCAATTTCAAACTGATGTTTTTAGCTGGTTTTGGGGGTATTTTTTATTGCAAACGTGGTGGGAGGAGAAAGAAAATCAGTGGAATTGGTTTACATATTGCCTTAACTACTCTCACAATAGTGGAAAGCTCTCATCAAGTATGTATCAGATTATTTTATGCCAACATTAATATTGGAAGCACACATGTAATCTGGAGTCAGCAGGTTCATACACTACTATCTCATTAAATTTTCAGGCAAAAGCTGCAAAAATTAATTGGAGGCGTGTAATAGTTTAGAATGTGAGCTGGCTTATGGTAATATAAATTACATGAGGAGAAGACAGTTTTATATACTGAGAGAGGGAAAACTGGTTTACTTTAATGAGAAGAGATAGAAATGTGGAGCTATTTTTTCATTACAGATGCACTCTAAACTGTTTGGACTTACTTGATGAATAGAGTTAATTCTCTGCTACAGTTCCAATAATTCATGTTGCACAGTTTAATGACTTCTAGATAAAAACAGGATTGAAATGTTAATTTCTATGAAGAAATTGGAGCACTCTCATACATCAAGCTTTTTTCTATTAAACTACTAGTTAATTTCACTAAACAAGTCTCTTAGAGATATTTCATGCTACATAGATTTTTGTATTTCTCACCTGCTTTGTTTTATTCCGTTGCAATGAGCATTGGCTACCGCGCAGCACCACAGGGAGGCGAAAAAATTTCAGGTGTACTTAACCTGTCATTATGATAATTAATTTTTTTCTACAACACACCCTGTGATATTTGGGCCTGTAGGTGTTTTCTCCTGTATTTCCCAGTTGATCCATCTGGTGAGGGGTTGAAGTTCTCTGCTGCCCAAGCATAACCAGTGGGCTTCATGCTTGGAGGGGCACTGGGAGCTGCTGGGTGATTGGTAGTGTTTGAGCCACCATGATTGAACCTCCTCCTCTAATTCAGTTTGACCACTGATCTTCTGTGTGCTGCCTAGAGGTTGGGTACTGCTGGTTGATGCTGCGTAGAGAGGACAAAATTGTTTTTTTCTTTTGCGTATTCTTTGTTTCAGGAGTTTCTCTGCTAACTTGGATTTGTTTCTGTTGTTCCAGTCCAATTTTCGTCATCAGAGATGAGTAGTTCTCCTATCAGCCTTGCCTTTCCCCTGTTTGGTGCCATCCCACTCACTGTTGCATGTGCCTGTCCATTCCCCTTCTGTCACTTTGATATTTGCAATTTCATGTCTGTGGTTTGATATTTCTGGTATTTTGCAACATCGGCCCAGGGCAGTGCTGGAGTCACCATCCCTGCAAGTGTTCAAAAAATGTCAAGATGGGGCACTTAGGGATGTGGTTTAGCGGTGAAATTGGTACTGTTGGATTAACTGTTGGATTCTGTGATCTTAGAGGACTTTTCCAGCTTACACAATTCTGTGATTCCATGATCTTTACATGGAAACTTCATCGTACAACCTCTCTTAGTAAAAAACCATGGGTTCCGGTAGGGTTCTTCTAGGCTTGGAAATTCCCTTTTCCATGGGATTGCAGAACTCATTCTCCTGCTGGAGGTACCTCTTGCTCATTCACCTCTAAACCATGTTCTCAAGTGCCTCACCCAGACATTTATTTAACGTTTCCAGGGATGACGATTCCACCACTTGGACTGTAAAAGAGCAGGGAGATGGAAAGCCAAGAGTCACGGATGAGGGAGCTTCACTCCCACAACATGACCTGTGGCAAGGAGGGGAAGACTTGGGCTGCCCAGCACAGGTGGCACTCCCTTGGGTTGTTGTGCTTCTAAAGAACAGGATTTCACCTGTTACGTTCAAAAAAGGCTGAGTTTTGTGCACACAAGAGAAACTTCAAATCTCACACTCAAGATGGGGTTTTGTGTGCGTGGAGATGAAGAAAACATCATCCAGGTGCAGATTTTTGCAAATTTAGCAAGACAAAGGTAAGCTTGGCCAATGAGTCATTGGCTGTGGGGACACCACAGTGGAGCTGCAGGTAATCTCTCCTTTGGGGACACCACAGTGGAGCTGCAGATGGGCTCTACGTTGGGGCCCAGAGTGCTCACACCTCACACCAACTCCTCCCTGGCGAGACGTGGCCAGTGCCTCCTGTTACCCAAAAAAGGAGAAATTCTGGGGTGTCGTAACATCAACCATGTCCCCATCCAGGTGGGAAGGTGAGAGCCTGGCTGCTGGTGGGAGGGAACTGTGTTCCTCAGCCTGGTTCTCCCATTCCATGCCTTGGGCATCTTGAAAGGCGCTTTTATCCATGGACCTTGTTCCTCATTGTGCGTCCTCGGTGTCCGACACCGGATTAAACAAAGTGTCACGCGTGCGAGGTGTACGGTGCAATTATTTTAACCCATTTCGCCTTCTAGTGTGGAAAATCTGCTTAAAATAGGACTTGCTAAAGTCATTGTACCATATACAAAGGGGTTATTAAAATGCACTCTCGAAATAGAAAATAGGATTAGAAGAGACACTTTGGCTTTGAGGCCTTCTCCAGCCGAAAGAAGGCCTCATGGCCAAAATGTCTCCTTTAATCTCATTTTCTGTTTTCTGGTAGGAATTTTAACTCTCCTCACCCCCTCCCAACCCCCCTGCCTCTCTCTGCCCACACTCTGGTCTGGTCTGGCCCACACACTTGGCTCCCTTCCCACAACTGGGGGCTCATAAGACAAAGGGATATTTTTCTCTTGTCATAATATCAAAACATTTTATTTCTAGTCCAAACAAATCTTCCCCAAAACCCATGACCTGTTTCTATCAAATGACTTTTGGTTGTGTGCAATAAGGCTCCCATCTATCAGAATTCCTTGCTCTTCAGTCTTAGTGAAGGCTTGTCATGCTTCTGAGTTCTTGGGACAAAAAACACCTGGAAATCATAATTATTAAAAGTGAAATGCTGCATTTTCTACCTCTGAAGGTAATTTGATAGTGAACACCTGTGGTATGGATACCTCTAGATATCTATATGCTCTTATATCTATATATATTAGTTGAAATGCAAAAGCTGCAAGCTACAGCAACAACTTAATGTTTTAAACATGTCCTATAATTTAAATTTGACCTTTCCTGGATAATATCAAACTGATATCTAGTTGCTTCACCGCCTTCTAACATTTTGATTCCTAAATGGAGTTTTTAATTTAACATGCAAAAATTTATGCTCCAGATTAGGGGAAAAAAACACCCCAAATCTTGCTGTAACTCTTAATTACAGTTAATTACTGTATTTCTTAATTAGATTCCTAATTTCCAACAATTTAACTTCAGTGAAACAAATGGAAAAGCAGCAGTCCACAGAGAGCCCATCTGAAAGCAGCAGTCGTGTTGTTTTTATATTTTTGTATTTTGAAGGAATCCTGAAGGCACTGAATTTTATTTCCGTGACTGGGAAGGGCAGCAATCTGTGTTTATAATTATTGCAGGAAAATTCTGGGGGAAAAATTACTCCTTTAGAAAGAGTTTGCATCCATATTGCAGGTTGGAGGAGGGAGAGAGAGGTGCCAGAACCAAATGCAGGGAAATATTCAGGTTACTCATCAGTTAGAGTAATAAGTATTTGAAGAACTTGCTGCTGATTAGATTTTTAAACGCAAAAACCTTTTGGATCTTTACAGTTGGAGTCTCAAAATTCCTCTCAGCAGCGTCACATCAATGTTGTACCCACATGAATGGGTCATCTTAGACCTGGCAGTGTCTAAGATGAGGTTGGATGGGGCTTGGAGCAACCTGATGGTTGGAAGTTGTGTGGAAGGTGTCCCTGCCCGTGACAGGGGGTGGAACTGGATGAGCTTTCAGGTCCCTTCCAATCAAAGCAGTCTGGGTGCCCATGGGAACATCCAGCTCTGATGTTTGGGTTTCTCAGAAGATGCTTCACCTGCCCAAATGCCTCAAATCAGAGCCTCCCTCCTCCTCGAGTGCCCCAGCTTTCAGGGTTTTTATGATTTTGCTCACAGAACAAAAGTAAACATTAACCACCCCCCCCTCCAAAACCACATTGTTTGAATGCAGTGCAGCACCAGCCACGAGTGTGCTTCTGCCTCAGCAAGGCTGATTCTCCCTCGGAGGTGGATACAAATGGTCAGCTTTAAACCTTATAACAAAAGGTTAATTTTTCTTCCTTGACGTCTTGCTGACTCAGTCAAACCCTGAACATGAGGTCGTTGGCTGTTCCGTACGTTTCCAAAGACGGCTTTATACACCCGTGATATCAGTTTTGTGTCTCTTGGCAACAGATTGGTTCTGGCACCCCGAGGACGGGGCGCGTTGGCATTCTTGAACTGCCAAGAGACACAAAGCAGATACTGGGGGGATTCGATGCCTTGCTGAAAATACGTTAAAATACGTTTCGTGCCATAATAATGTGTTTTGAAAAATTAGCTTTTTTTGTTGTTGGATTTTTTTTTTTTTCCTGGAGCCAGTCCTCCCCCAGCCTCATTTATGGGTGTGTTTGTAATGCCTTGGCTCCCGCTGCCCTTTGTGGATGGATGCGTCCTTGCTGGAACACCGCTCACCCTCGCCCAGGGGTGATGCCTCTGTTGCAGAGCTGTTTTCTTTCCCTTTTTCCTCTGCGCAGGAAAAGGAAGGAAAAAGCTGATAGAACCATAGGATGAAAAGATTAATTTGTGATTTTTTTCCTTCAGGGAAACCATCCCATCTTTGAAAGAGCTGTGAATCCAGCATTTTGTTGAGGTGCTTGTCTCAAAAATAGAAGGAAAAATATGGTTTAAAAGAGGCGATTCTTCATATTATAGGGCTAATTATGATGTGTCTGTTAGATATCTTGGCAAAATCTTTAGTGCCTTATGTGCATAACCAGGACAAGTGCTGAAACCGTGTAGAATAATTTATAATGCACGTCACAGCCAAAAATTTACTGTCATTCAATCAGTGAATTAAATAAGCGTCATCTTACCAAGCTTTGAAATCACTCATTTCATTACTGCAAATTACGCATACAGTGGTGAGGAAGGACAGCAGCTGAGAAGTGCTGAACAGGCTGGGCTGGGAGGATGAGGATGCACCTGGGGATTCCTGCAGTTCCCTTGCCAGGGAGCCGTGGCCACTCAGATGGGGCAGAGGAGCCACGACAACCTGGGAGTAGATTCCTGCTTTTGTTGGATGTGCAGGTGTTGTGCTCTTGGCTTCAACAGGGCCAGGCTGGGGTGGTGCACCAGGGCAAGGTGTGGAGGACCCAGCTCGGAAGAGGCCAGCATGGGAAAGAAGAGCTGGGGGGAAGGGACAGATTGTGAAATTTTGAGATATCAAATGTGGTGTGGATGAGCTTGAGGAAGTTGAGGGAAGAGCAGACAGCAGGGCAGAGGGTTTGGGTGGTTGGCATGGGAGCGGCTCTGCCTGGAGGGGCTTGGGCAGATGCAGCCGCTTTGCCTCTGACCTGGGTGGTGCAGAGCTCTTTGGGGCTGGTGTGATGGTCACCTGAGAGCTGCAGAAACACCCCTCTGCTTTATCCACAAGGGTAGATTCTCTTCCTGTGTGCTTGTACCGCTAAAGACCTCTTACCTGCTGTTAAGGAGATGCTCATCAGGGTGTGCAAACACCAGTGAGAGATGTCTGAGGAGTTCTGTGGTGGCCTTCAGCTAAGAAGACAGTCCTTAGAGACTCAGAACAAGTGGTGATCTCGGCACTGCTTCCTTTCGTGTTAAATTACACCATCCTCTTTCTGTTATTGTCGCAAATCTTAAGATTGTTGTTCTTCCCACTTTAAATAGAGCACGTGGGAAGATCTGAACAGGCAACTTACTCCATATCTGGTGGGAAGTTGATACACGTGCCATCACGTACCCTGGTATTTATTCCTCTCCATTAAATTATATTCTCCAGACCATTTTTAAATGTGTACATAGCCAGTGTTAATTTCAAGGAGACAGATTTTTAAAAATACATACACTTAAACAGTGATGGAACCCATAAAAAAAATCTATTTAAAATCAATTGTGTGCAAGAAGAAGTCTACAAACAAAGGGGCAGAGACAGGCATATCAGCTTTAATTTAGTACTGGATTCCCTTTGACAGGAGCCATTTAGATAGAGGGCAAAAAATTATCTCACTGAAAAAGGCAGTGATTGATCACATGTTGGTAAGTGAATCAAGTCTGCAAAAAACAGAGGCGATTAAGGGACAAAGAGGAATTATCATATTACAATGTTGCTGCCTGTCAAACCTCCGTCTTGTTGTGCATTCATGTGTCACGTTGTGACATTCGATCAGCGCTTAACTCCCTGGGACAAAGGGATGGTCGTTAAAAATCTTTAAATGCTGCTCAGAATTGTGCTGGGGGTGTAAATCCGTGTTTTGACTGCTGACAGAGATCTTTATGCCCGCAAGAATAGATACACAGGACCTGGCTGACAACTTATTAAGTAGATCTTAGCACCAGGGCGTTGCCAGCTCTTTCTCGTCTTTGGTGTTGCTTTGCTGACCATGACGGGATGGGTTGGGGGATGCCAGGGAGAGCAGGCTGGCACTGGGCAGGTAAAACAGCTGAAAATTGGTGAAACCAAAGCTATTAGTCTCCAGAAAATGGAAACTGTGAAGGAGGTGGGCTGGTAAAACATGCAGTGAAATGGGAAGGATGAGGATGCAGCGGAAGAGGGTTTGTAGGAAGATGCGGGAAAAAGGAAAGAAAACCTGCGAGCGGCAAAGCTGTGGGGAGAGCCTGTCCGCTCAGATGGACTCCGGGGTTAACAGCAGCCGTGGGTGCGGCTGGAGACAGCGGAGACAGGACGTGCAGGTTCTGTGTCAGCGTTTTCCCCAGCCTAGACCCAGTTAATGCCTCGCCCAGCTCAGCTGCTTCCCGGCGGCCGTGCCGGAGAGGAGCGTGTGGGACGTGGGCAGCGTGCACCGATGAGCAGTGACAGGTACGGGGGAGCGCGTGGCAGCTCCACGGCTCAGCATGTTCCCTGCTGAGGGGCTGGTGTCCTGCTCCCGGGGAACAGAAGCCTCTAGAAACCATGGCATGTTCATAAACCTTTTCTAGAAACCCATCCAGAAATGTGCTAAGTCTTTAAAATAATGGACTGTGGTTTGAACAAGTAACAAATGTTTAGTTTTTGCATTTTGTGGCCTTGGCAGTTGCTCTCAGGGTGCCACTGGTGTGGCTCTCTCTGTCCTTTCCCACCCATGTGGGTCCTGCTCTGGACACACACACTTGGATATCCAGGAGCTCCACGGGAGAAGCCACTTTGCTCTGCTGTTTCAGGGTCATGCTGATATGGAGGTTGGAACTAGATGATCTTCAAGCTCCCTTTCTGACCCAAACCATTCAATGATTCTATGACATGTCCTTTTCTTAGATTTTCTGCCTTCAGTACATAACAGTTACCCAGAGTCTTTCCTGCCTGGCTCTGTACACAAGATTCACCTACTTGGTGGTTTTTTTTAAGGAAAAAGGAATGGAGAACAGTTGTGTGCCTCGTCTGAATACTATGCCAAAAAAGCACGGTTAAAGATACCTACGTGAGAAGGATGAGATAAAAGAAAAACAAAAATTACAAATCAGCCAAGTGGTAGATTTCTGAGAGCCAGCCTTTGTGATTTTCAAAGAGCCTCTGTTTAAGCAAGTGTCTTGCTTGTAGGGGAACAGAAAACAACTAAAGCATCGGCATTTTGTCAGGGAATAGGTTGATACTGGACTGCTCTAAGTATCTGCATTGTGACTGTGTGTCTGAATATATTAATCAATAATCTGGAAAAAAGGGGTGAACGGAGTTGGTGGCTCCGAGGCAATGAGGGATTCCGTGGCATCACTGGTGGGAGGTAGCCCTGTGCAGAAGGAGGCAGTGCTGAAATGAAGGAGGATCACACGGTCAGATGAAAGTCACCACTTGCCAAACACAAGGCTGGGCACCGGGGAAGGAGCATTCCCAGCTCCTTGCACACATTGCTGCACTTTCAATGAACTGGAACCACTGGGGAAAAAGACCCGAGGGTCACTGCGGGCAGCTCGATGAAGACATCTGCTCAGTGTGCAGCCACAGTCACAAAAGATCAAACAAGGTGTGAGAGGATGGGAAGAATAGGTGGGAATATACAGAAAATATGATAATGCTGTTATGAGGGTGCTCAGAGTGTCACAGTGAGTGTGTGGTGGGGAGGTTACCTCTCACTCTGCAGCTCAGGAGGTTTTTGAGAGGTGGTGACTGAAACAGAATCACAGAATCCTAGAACGGTTTGGGTTGGAAGGGACCTTAAAGACCATTTCATTTCCCTCCTCCTTCCATAGACCAGGTTGCTCCAAGCCCTGTCCAACCTGGCCTTGGTCACTTCCAGGGATGGGGCAGTCACAGCTTCTCTGGGCAATCTGTGCCAGGGCCTCACCACCCTGAAAAATTTCTTCCCAATATCCCATCTAAACCTCCTCTCTTTGAGCTCAAAGCCATTCACCCTTGTCCTATCAATAGTCACAGCTTGTAGCCACGTCTGCGTAGTTGAAGAGATTGGGGCTGTTTAGAAAGATCATGTGAGTAAGAGGATTTGTGTGAGAGATTTTGTAAACTAATGTTTGACATATTTAACCTTTCTCAAAATACGAGAGCAAAGGGAAATCCAATAAAAGCAGGGGCGTGCACTGGGCACTCTGCAATTGATGTTTCCCCCCGGTGCTTGCTGAACCACCAGGAATGTTGGGCAGCCCCACACTGCCCCTCAGCTGGCCCAGTCCCTGACCTGTTCCCTTCTCCCTGCTCCTGCCTTTGGAAGCATTGTCCCCTTCTCTATGGACAAGCATATTTTAGCCTGTTTGGCACTTTTTGGCAGCATGTACTGAAACTGCTTTTCATACTGCGTTAGAGATACGGTCGGTCACAGCGTGTTCTCCTCTGCTACCAAATCCTTGCTGAGAATCTGAAATATTTTGAAGTCACATTCAATTAACGTGACTTCTTCGGGAGCACAGGGTTTCTCTCAGCAGTGTTTTCAGCAGCCTCACCGTTCCCTTTGTCAGACAGAAACACTTCTTACACTCCAGTCTGGATGGAAGCGATAGGGAAACCTCATAGATCCTGTGGGGGGTCCCTGGTTGGGGATGGGTACCTGGTCAGAGCTGGGATACAGGATGGTCACGCTGCAGCTTTTTTGAAGGGGAGCTCCACACACATTCCTCTTCCTCATACTTTTTCCTTTGAACTCAAGAATAATTTTTGAACTGGCAGGGATGATTAATGCATAGATACTGAAAAACATAGTTGGCTTTTAAAAACTGTAGTTACTTGGAAATATGGGCTGGCTGCCATGGAAGAGGGTGCTGTAGGAGTTTATCTGAACACAAAATACTGGAAAGTCAAATTTTACAGTCGTTTAATTTGTCCAGTGTTTTCAAATAAGGATACTAAATGAATATATTTAAAACAGTGTTACTCGGGAAAAATATTTATTTGACAGGGTCACTGTGAGTTCACTGGTACAATACTGGAACAGTGTAATATTGTTCAAAGTGAAGATGGAGAGAAATGCCCGCTCAGTTAAAGCCCTGGCAATGCTGCCCCAAATGTGAGAATGCAGATGGCAGCAAGCAGTTCTGTTCCTGGGGTGTGTCCCTCCAAGGTGGCTTTCTCTGCAGGGACTACTTCAGTGGCTGCGTTTTAGAAGCACAGAATCACAGAATGGTTTGGGTTGGAAGGAGCCTTAAAGACCATCCAGTTCCAACCCCCTGCTTGCCAGAGACACCTTCCACTAAACCAGGTTACTCAGAGGCCCATGCAATCTGGCCTTGGACACATCCAAGGATGGGGAATCAACCATAAAGGATTAATCATCTAATCTGTGTGAAATCTCTGGAAGCAGAGCTCTCTGATGGGCTTTGTTTGGGACACTGGTGATGGAACAAGGATAAGTGTTATCCCAGGTGGGTCACATCTCGTGGCCACAGCTCTTAGCTGTGATCTGGGCTAGTGAGTGCACATCTGGCCAGAAGACACAAAGGAGGCTCCCCATCCTGCTGGGCACTAATTGTGTGTTAGCAAGCCCTCAGCATGGAGCCGGACACTGCTCTGAGCTTTGTGCCTGGCAGGGAAGATGGTGGATGGCTGCTGGGGCACGAGCGCTGCTGGCCATTGCTGAGACCATTACAAGGATTCAGAAATGATTTAAAAAACCCTACTTCTGCTAGGAGTCAGGAGCAGCTCCAGCCAAGCCAGCTCGGTGCCAGGAAACAGCTCGGATGGTGGAGTCTCCTGCCGGCAGCACTGCTCTGCCAAGAGCTAATCCCCTGCGAGAGCACGGGAACAAAACAGAGCCACTCGCACAGCTACTCCTTGGGCACAGGGAATTAATATTAACCCCGGATCGCTGCAGAATTCCCGCTATATTTTTCATGGCTTACACTCCAGGCACACCTCCTTGCCAAGGATCATCCACCCCAACACGGAGCGCAGAAGCGAGGCTTGGCCCGCGCTGCCAGGTTTGCTCAGAGGCAAACAAAACCCTGGCACCTCTGCAGATGCCAGCCTGCCTTGCTTTCTGCTCCTTTGGAAGCGCTGGTTCTTCTTGGGAGCGGGCTGGCGAGCCTGTGGAGGTGTGGGGGCCCACTCCATAGCTCCTGGTCTGTGGGGAGAGCCAGGCTTTGGAGCTCCAGCTCTCATTTTGGTGCCAAACCCAATGCTTTTGTGCCCAGAGGGTGGATGCGTTGCTTGCTTAGTGAAACGGGTTAATGCTTCGCTGGACTCCGACACGTCAGTGCCTTGGACAGCTCAAAACAAACAAAATTCCAGTTTGGATTGAGCTGGCCCAAAATGAAAATCCTTGTTTTCTTTTTCCGCCTGGAGTTTTGGGCACATTGTCCCCACATGAAGCTCTGTAGTTGGCTGGAGTGGCACCTTGGTGATGTGAAATAATTCCAGAGGAAAAGTGGATAAACATTTTTATACCGAGCTGCCTAGTGAGGGAAAGTTTGCATCTAGACTGCCTTCAAATTAGGGTTTAGATGGGCTCTTCATCTCTGTCCAGGTTTTTTTCATGTTTCCAACTTGTAATCTGTGGGCCAGGTTTGTAAAAGCTTTTGGAAATTAATCCATTTGAAAAATGCAAATAAGAGGGCAGCTGAAGGCAGGTCTCTGCTGCCTTGGGCAGTGAATTTGGCTCACGCTTCCAGTGTTCCCACTCAGTTCCCAGAGGAAGGATTTGAAAGGGAGGAGAAAAAACCCACAACAGAGGAGTTGCTGCAGGTGATTCAGAGGGGGATGATGTTCCATCACTTCTGCTGCTCCGCTCTCTCGGTGGCATGCTGTATCCTTGCCCATGGACACAGCTCTTCCCTTGGCTCTTCTCGTTATCTGTAAAGATGCTTCAACATTTTTACAAGAGCAGAAAGGCATGAAATCATCCTTCCTGCTGTCTGGAGTTGCATTTTGATTCCTCAGAGGTTCCCGTTCTCCAGTGATGGACCATGGGAAGGGTTCTATGAGCATTTGTGGGGTCCTTGAGGATGAAAATACAGTCACTATCCAGACCTTTTGCTTCAGTTATACAAAAGATGCTTTTTAAGTTTTACTGCTTTTAGCTATAAAATGCAGATGTTGAAAGGAAATCTGTGGGAATTTGAAGTGGAGACCAGACAGATTTAGGCAGTGCCTTCCTCATTCACAGCCAGTAAATCCTCATAGTCATTTTTAGCAAACCTGAGGCATTGGAAAGGATGATCTTTGAAAACAGGCAGAAGAAAACAGCCCCAGTTTGCACTGAAGAAAAAACTACAACATGAACATCCGGTGGGCAAAGGGAGCTTTTAAAGCATCCCAGCTCTGGACAAGCTTTGGTCAGCATTTGTGTGGTCCAGAAGACATGTGGGGAGCCAGGTCTCAGGAGCTCCTGTGCTTGAAGAAGTGTTTGGTGTTGAGTACAGCTCCCATTGCACATCTGTTGGTGTTCCTTGGGTACCAGTTGCTGCAATGGTTGTTTCTCCTTGATGATGTGTACATGGACAGCCTGCTCCTAGGAATATTCCATGTGCATGAAGCCTGTCTCAGAGCCCTCAGCCTGTTTGTTCCTGTGCATTCGTAGCCATAGGGAGGAAATTCCCGCTAGCATTGTTCTGTCAAATGCTTTTTGTTTAAGTCTCCTAAGTTTTCTAACCACTTTGTCCCTTTGTTTTCAAGTCAGTAGTTTTTATTGTGGAAGCCATGGTGTATTGATAACTATTGGGGAAAATCCCCGAGGCTGCTGAGCAGGAATCTGCCTTGATGACAGAGATGCTTCCAATTTTTAAGCAAAACAGCCTGTAAATTGTGCCATCAACTAACAACTATGGGATCCCTGCTGTGTAATGTGTGGGATCCTGGGGTATTTTTATTTCCAGGGTGATACCCTCATGGTAGCATGTGGAGCTACAGCTGGGCCGCCAAGGAGCATCCTGCTTTGGGAAGATGAACAGAGAATATGTTCCTCAGGATTGCCATGCCTAATTAGCCTCAAGTTCTGGTATTAGGAGATGTTAATGAGCTGCAGCATATAAACTAACCGCAGGAAAAAACCTTTTTAATGGCTGTGCCAGCGGTAGGAAGAGGAGTGCTGCTGGGGGAGCTGACTCACGGCTCGGGACCGGTGGCGCTGGGCAGGGGGTGGTCGTGCCCAGCTTGGCCACAGGGATCTTACAGCACCCGTGGGCATGGCCCATGTTGTCCCAGTGGTACCTCAGAGATGAGTCTAAGCTTTGCAGTTGCAAGGAGGTCTGGTCATTTTCTGTAAAACAGTTTAATTAGCACAAAGGTGGCCTCTGTTAGTCCTTATTTTTGCTTGTTCTGAGGATGCATCCCTGGAGATGACAGTACTGTATCCAGTACTGCAGGCTAACAGTGCACTGCCTGCTCCCATATGGATGTTGTACTCCATTTACCTTTGGTTGTCCCCTTTTATTTTCTTATAGTGAAGATAAAGGTTTAGAAATAGAAATAGGAGATTTAATTAATCTGCGATTCTGTATCAAAATTCAAAGAGACTTTCACAGAAGTTCATTCTTTCTCTGCTTCATTTTGACTCCTTTGGCACCTTTCTTGAGAGGCAGGTGAGGAAGTTGCACTTCCATTCTCTCTCCTTTCCACAGACCTCCATTGTGCACTATTTTACCATACCAGCTATTCTATTCATTATTTCAAAAAAGTGCCCTATTCATGGGTGAGCTGAGCTGCTGCAATGTAAGATTGTTATTCATCATAGTGGAAAATATGCCTTCTTTTTTTTTTTCTTTCCATTGCTTTGAAATTGTGTAAAACAGACATGAGGGGAAAAAAAAAAACAAACCAGCTTGCCAGGCTCTTAAGCAAAATGATTGCATTGAAGAGTGGAGTTGGAGGGGAGCCAGCACAGAACCCCTGATCAGGCAAGAAGGGAAGGGATAGCTGTGGCCACAGCGAGGACGTGAGGCTGGAGAAAAGCTCTGAGAGGAAGAGCTAATTGAGGAGGGGATTCAAACAAGAAATGTTTATTAAAAGGATGTTGGTTAGCTAGTCATGAAGAAAAGTTGTGTATGTCCGGTGGGACTTGGCAGAGAGGGGTGTTAGGAATGCCCCTCTGGAGCATCTGGGAGACCCTGCTGGGGATGCTGCCTGTACTGCTAACCATGACACTGAGAAATTTAGGCTGAATGTAAAATAAAGTTTATTTTATTTGAAGAGAAAAATTTCTCAAACCTCATGACCCAAAGGTATCAGTCAGTGAGGTCCCTTCCAGCCATGGACTCCTGGGTTCCTGTTGGGAATGTGCCTTGGGGGAGTGGGACCTTTGTCCTATTTTAGCTGTGAACTCAGTGTGTGTGTGTGCTGGAGCTCTGGGTTATCCTGTTGGACCTGGTGGAGCTCATCTGTGTGTGCTGCAGAGCTAGCCCCTGCTCCTGCAGCAGTACCAGGGATGAGCTGCCCGTGTCATCCTCTGCCAGCAAGGAGGGCAGCTCCCGACAGCTGCTCGCTCCAGCACCACTCCAGACAGGCTTTAGGTCAAAGTTCCTGCCAAGGCCTGAGACATGCACGTGTTTCCAGGATGGATGATGAACTTCTGAGTACTCAGTTCTGATAGAGACTAAATTGCAGCAGGATGCTCTGCTTGGTTGTCGTGTGGGCAACTCAATGAGGTTCTCTTTGGAAGGTGCCTTCTAAGCCTCACTTGGCACTCTGGAGATTCCAGAGTCCCAGAATGGTTTGGGTTGGAAGGGACCTTAAAGGGCATTGAGTTCCACCCCCTGCCATGGGCAGGGACACCTTCCACTATCCCAGGCTGCTCCAAGCCCTGCCCAGCCTGGCTCTGAACACTTCCAGGGATGAGGCATCCACAGCTGGCATGGAGAAGGCCATGTGGCAAATGGTATTCTGCTAAAAATGCCTCTTGTGGAGACTGAGGGGCTGGTGGGACTCAGCTGTGCCTGTGGGAGGGGAGAGCAGTGAGGAGTGGGGGGCACTTGCACTCCCAATGGAGCAGCCACTGCTGGATGGAACATCTCCCAGAGCTGGCAGCCAGCATGGAAGAAAGTAAATAAAGAAAATCCATCCCCATTTCAAGTTGTGGCATTTGGACTTAGTTAAAATATTTATCTAAGAAATCTAATGGGGAAATGTAAAAATGTAAGTTTATGAAAGTTCCAAAGAACAGGAAGAAAAGACAAAAGGCCTGGGAGAAAATATCATAGTGTTTTCATTCTTTTAGTGATTATCTGGTGGGTTTTTTAAATGCTTGAGGATGAAGGACTTACTGTATTGGTCTGACTACAAAGTACTCACAGAGCCCAAGTGTAACTGTTCCAGGCAGGACTCATTTTCTGACATCCCAGATTCCTGAGCTCTCTAAGTGTAATACCAGCTATTCCCCATCCTATTTATTGCATCCAGCTTTTTAAGTAATGGGCCAAGTAATGATGGCAGATGCTATAATCATTTTTTTGTTAATGATTTAGAGCTCTATTTGCACAATAATTAGTTCTGCACAGCTCCGTGGCACAATACAAGAGGAATGCTCTCCTGTCTCGTTACTCCGCAAGTTCAATGAAACTACTGAGCCTGAAGGGTGCCAGGCAGTCCACGGGTGAGCCTGGGAGCTTCAGACCCAAGATTATTGTAGCCTGGTGGGTGTCAGATGAGCTTAAATGTTGTCTGTGGACTGTACTGGATGCTTGGAAGAGCCCACTTGGTTCCTGATGGCAGCCCAGCTGGGTTGTAGCTGCTTACAGCAGCAAATGCAGACAGTGCCTGACAATCCCAAACATCTCACCCATCCTTACTGAGGGGCAGATGGATCCTGAGAGCTCTGAAAACCACTTGAAAGAATCAGCTTTTGGTGGAGAAAAAGAAAAAATATGTTGTCTGTGTCCTTCTGGTATGACCAAAGTGATGTTTGGGTGGGTTCTGTTGCTGCTGCAGCTCCTGGTCACTCCAGGCAGGACTGGTGTGGTTCCTTGCTCAGTTTTCCCTTTTGTCTGTTTGGATTTTCAGCTGATGAGCAGAAAGGTCTTGATTCACGCTTGGCACAACACGGCTCTGATCTCAGCAGCAGATGCCAGATGCTGCCGGAATACAAAGAAATAATGAAAGTAACCCGAAATGTGAGTCAGCTGTAGGTGTGATGGGGGTGCCTCCTCTGCTTCGTCTTTCTCTGGCATTTCCTGCTCCATCCGCTCTGCCTTCAGCTTTAGTCTCGGCTCCTCGTTTCTCCTCCTGTATTCTCCCTTCAGCTTCATTCCCTTTTCTCTCTCTTTTCTGTCTTTTGCCATCCTCTTACTGCCCACTCCTGTGCCATGACCGCGTGGTGGGGGAGTGATGTTCCCCACAATAATAATGAAAAACCTATTTCCATTCCACTTCAGTTCCCTGGCACCCCCAGTACCATTTTTAGTGCCATCTCAGCAGCAGACATTTCATGTATGGAAATTCAGAGTGATTGTTCCTTCTCTGAACACGACCCCAGGTACTGGTGTCATTGCAGAAGTGCTAACTGCAGCCAGTACCTCTTGGAAAAGCACAGAATTGCTTTATTTCTTCATTGTGAATCACTAGTTTTATTTTCTCCTAGCGCTGCATGGAGTTTCTCTGGTTCTGGAGGTCACTGGAGCCTTGTAACTGCAGCCAAAAGCGTTTTCAATGGTCATTGTGCACTGTAGCAATGCCATCAATCTCCCGTGCCATTACTTTATCTAGAAAGTTGGATTTGATACCCATTTTCATATTTAAAGCAAAATTACTGGCAGGCTGCCATACTGTGTGAGGCACAGAGAGTGGGAACTTGTTCATAAAGGTTTATTGTGAGTGTGACTATTACCTACTGGTTTGAGATATTTTTCAACAAATCAAGACCTGCTGGTAGCCAAGTGGGTTCTGAAAAGAGTCTTTTCTCTTGAACTGGTCTTATTTTATTCTTTTGTTTCCAAGCCTGTCTGTAGTCTAGCTCTGATAATGATTAGATCTTTTTAATTGAAGTCTCATCAGCATGAAATGCTGTCTTGCCCAGAAATACCTTACTTTTTGACTCATATATGTATATGAAAAAAAAAAAAAAAGAAAAAACTCAGAAAATAATAGTGGCATGTAAGTCTGGGGCATATTGAATTAATTTCCTGTTCCACTTCTGCATCAGCTAACCAGACAAATAACCAATTTGTTAAGGGCTCTGCTACTTCCTTCAATCACTTGCTCACAATACACTTTTTACATTTTATTTCCTGGTTTTTCCATTTCAGCTCCTTGCATCCCCTGCAGGTCTCTCTGTTTTGGTGCCAACAGCAACATACCCAGTGAGGGAGGGCAGGGTGTGATCCTCCACCTCCCAGCAGCCCCATCCGCCCTCTGCCACGTGGGTTTTCTGCAGGGACACCGAGCTCTTTGATGCACATCCCTTTGGGAATCCAAATTAAGGATCTCCCTGGTGCTATGTCTTCATTGCATGGCCTTACCTTACTGGTGGCAGCAGGAATTGCAGCTGTTGGAAGTGAGTTCCCAGTTTATTGAGCTGTTTCTGAGAGCATTGAAAGGGGAATATCACCATGGCATGGCCAAGGGAATGAGGGAAATGTGGAATCACACAATGGTTTGGGTTGGAAAGGACCTTAAAGCCCATCCTATTCCATGGGCAGGGACACCTTCCGCTACCCCAGGTGGCTCCAAGCCCCTTCCAACCTGGCCTTGGGCACTGCCAGGGATCCAGGGGCAGCCACAGCTTCTCTGGGCACCCTGTGCCAGGACCTCCCCACCCTTTGTGTAAAGAACTTCTTCCCACCATCACATGTCAGGGTCTGTACAGGGAGCAGGATTAAGCAATCCTAATACAGGGCTTTCATTATTTTCCTCTCCTGCTGCATGATGGATTCCTTTGGAGACTGGTACAGTGCTGGGTAACAAAGTATGATGTGGCTTTTTGCTCAGTTCAGTGTATTTTGTGGGCTTATATTTGTGTTTAGGAAATTGATTCTGGACGCTCTGCCAGGGATGTCATTCCAGAGAAATGGAGGCAACGAGGAGAAAAAACCAAAGAGCACTCTGGGTTTCTGGGTAAACTGCCTTAACTGCCAAATGGTTCCTTGCAGAGACACAATCCTATAGGAAAATCTGTAAGAAAAATAAAGATGTGTAACGTGAGAAGTCTTGAGCAGAAGTTGCAGAGGGCTCCAGTGTTCTCTGATGGAGAGGGGAGGAAGTACAGCCAGTCAGTTGCAGCATTGTGGAGCATAATAAGTATTTTATTACCACAAACTATCCTTTAGTTCCTAAACAGCACGGGACAGACTCTGCTCTTGGATGGTGTCCCCACATTTGTGACTCTGTGAATATCCATGGTTGAGGATGGAATTTGGGTCACACACTGTAAAGTCTGCACATAAAATATTCAAGAACCACATAAGAAAACTCTCCAGGCTGGCACTGTAGTGGTGCATGTTAGGGCAGCAGTTGTTATGAATCTAATGATATTTTGGGATTGACCATAAAAATACTCTGGCCTAAGGCTGGAATTTGATAAATAAGATGAATTGGACCATTTCAGTGCTGATACAGTTTTGATACATGTTTTGAAACACACTGCAGCCTTGGTCCAAAGAGGGGTGGATGGAAAATGCTGATTTGTATGGTGAGCACAATAGGTGCAGTGGGTTAAAAAATCGTTGTGGTGGAATAACTTAGGCAACTTTTTACCATTTGAATTTTGTTTCTTGCAACGAAGCCAGAAAGTCAGTGGGAAACTGGGGAAGGAATAAGCGTGAAAAGCAGCAGCAGAAATCTCCTCATTTTCTGGTAATTGTGAGCTTTCAGACCAGCTACCACAGTAACTTTTACTTTCTGGTTTTCCTGCTGTCATACAGTAATAATTTTAAATTTGTCATGCTGGAGGGAGATGCCAATATCAAACTGAAAATGAAATAAACGGTTTTGATTGGAATTGAAAAGGAAGTGTTTCCTGCTTTAAGCTAAGTTTTAATTTAACCTAATTACACAATAATGCAATCGGTGTTTAGTTAATCATGAAAGGTGAGAATTCAGCGGCAAGGCAGGAGGCATCCTCGCCCATCACATGATGTGAGCTCTGTGGGTTGGCAGGGAAATATGGAATTCCTGGCTTTACAGGTTTACATCTGAGTGCCTCTCCGTGTCCCTTCATGTGCTTTTCCCTCTGGGACTTTTCCAGAGCTGTGTTTAATACAGAACTGCTAGGACACCCGTGAGTTATGGGATAATAATTCCGTGTCAGATACTGTGAGAGTGAAGCTTATTTTACAAGAATGCCCTTTGATGGAAGTAGGGCCCCTAATTCAAACTTGAGTGCGTTTTGAGAGACATCTACATGCACACAATAAAATCCAGGGAGAACAATTTGCATAGGAAAGCCAGGAAACAGCTGGGCTTACAGACAGCTCAGATTTTAGGGGTGGTTTTCGGGGGGAACAAGAGAAGAGTCAAGCAAAAGAATTTAAATTGGGGCCATTTTGGAGAATTTTTTATAATATTGCATATGTTGGAAAAATTTTCAAAAACACAGCTGTGTGCTGGCTGCCAAAACCAGGTGGTTTTACCTTACATTAATATTTAGATTGTTGTTCTCTGTAATTATCAGCCAACAGTAATGGTAACAGACACTTACTTGTCTGGGTCATATATGTATGTATTTGCTCTTACTTTAAATTCTTTCCCATAGATACAATTCAGCACAATCAATGCCAACAAAATTATTTTGAAAGCAGATTAGATTAAATATCTCATCCCTTACTGAGCTTCCCATTGGCATGTGAGACGATCCTTAGAGAATTCAGATTTGTTTCAGGGACACAAATGCTCACATGAGATTGCACAGCCTCTTGCTGGCCATTTTTTCTTTAGATATTTGACAGAAGTGCCTGGCCAAGCTAAATTCAGCTGTTTTTATACTTGGGGATGTTGATGACTAACACCAGAGAGGGAAAAAGGTGTCTGGGAAGTGTTTTTCTGTACAAGCTTGTAAGTAGTTTTATTCCAGGTTGTCTTGCTGGTGACTTGGGGCTTTCCTAGAAGGATGTCACAGGATCAGCATCACAGATTGGTTTGAGTTAGAAGGGACCTTAAAGGCCACCTAGTTCCACCCCCTTGCCATGGGTGGGAAACCTTGCACTGGAGCAGGCTTCAGGTCAGGGAAGTGTGGGGATGGAACAGCTGTGTGTGAGCTGGACCATTCCCAAACCCCTGCTGACTGGGTTCTGCATCAGAAGTATCTCAGATCTGGGACTGTTGATCTTATGTGGAAGCTGATTTAAGCCAAATTCTTGCCCTTACAGAGCCAGGAGGATGTTTTAAACTGGGAGATGAAAGGATGGTGTGGGCAGCTGTGGATTAGAGTGATGGGATTCCCACCTTTGCTGCTCCCCAAAACTGCAGTGCAGTGAAGGCAGAACAGCTTCATCCCCTCCTTTTTCCTC
Source organism: Vireo altiloquus (assembly GCA_013396875.1). Classification (NCBI taxonomy): domain Eukaryota; kingdom Metazoa; phylum Chordata; class Aves; order Passeriformes; family Vireonidae; genus Vireo; species Vireo altiloquus. Next base: position 215,086 of record VZRF01006827.1, read on the forward strand.
ATCTCCTGGACACCTTGAAGCATCAACCCCATCATCCAGAGGGCTGCCCCCACACACACCTGCTGATGAAACTGTGATAGCACTAATGGGTTCACTGATGCCACTTGGAAATGAGCCTTTCTGCTCTGGATTTTTGTGGGACTGGCTGGTGTCCATCCCATGCCCCTCTCTGCAGGGGTAGAGCCAGGTCTGGTCATGCACAGCAGGTGTCTGTGGGATTTGGACCTCAAAGTCTTGGTAGCAGGATCCTGCCTGGTCTTTACATTGTGTTAAAGCAGGTTGGTCCAGATTTTACCTAAGAATTGTAAAGTCTCAGCCTCCCCCTGCTCTGCCTGTGACCAATCCACGGTTTTTATAATTAAGAATAAGTCCTAAGACTGGAAAAGGGCCCACCAGAACACTGTGATTCCAGATGGTTCAGGATGATAATTTCGTATAGGTTGATTAGGGTGATTTGGTGTCTTTGCCACTTCATGTACCTATCATAGCAAGTAATTTAATGGAAATGAATGATGCTGTGAGTCTGGAAATAAAGTTTGGGAGTGTCTTATTGTTACTGCTTTTGCTGGGTTTATTTAAACCAGGAGTCACTCTTTTTTAGTGATTCATTTCCCCAGCCCAGCAAAAAAGGGAAGGGGGATGATACAGTCAACAGTGATTTATTTCTTCAATGCATTTTAAATAAGTAGACCCCCAAGAACGAAGCAGTGATGCATAATTACATTATCCTGGCCACAAAACTTGGGCTGTTCTCGCTGCAGGTGGGTTATTTAACACCTGGTGAGCAAAAGTGAGTTCCCTGCTGGGCTTGGAAGCTGGCACTGACTCTGGGGTTCACATCTATTCCCTAGCAGCAATTTCTCAGCTTCTGAAATGTTCCTGCCTGGACTTTGCACCAGGGGTTCCTGCAGCTCTGCTGCCTCTCCTCTGTCCTTGCCCTCCCTCTCCTGTACCCCATGTGCACTTCCTTCAGAGGAGAGGCTGCATGGAGAGCCAGGAGCTCCTTTCCAGATTGCAGTCTCCTAAATTAAAGCAAGCCAAATCGATTTGAATATTACATTTGCCTACAAGGACCTCCTGCTAATTTCTGTGTTTTTCACAATTGCGTTTTCCTGTTTTTGTTTAGTTTTTTTCATCTTTATCACTTCCCTGCTGCTGACTAAAGGAGCTACACAACAGGGGAAAGTGTGACTAACTCACTGCCTGCACAGGGGAAAGAGTGAGGCTGCTTCTACACATGCTGGTGATAAATGCACAGAGTAAACAGAATGGAAAAGTGGAGAAAAACAGCTTTTTTTTTTCTCCAATCTCTTTTTTTTTTTTTAATAGCGATGTTAGTCATTCCTTCCAGCAAGTACAGGTTAAAACAGTTTCCATCATGAGATTTCTTGCAGGAGAAGCAGTATCAGCTGAAAATTTGTGCTTCCTTCTGAAATTGTTTTTAATGTTTCTTGTTGTAGGAAAGTCCAAAATATGTTTTTCTTCTTATTTTCAGTGTCTCCTTTAGTTTGACAGCAAGTCATAGAGATGTAATTTTTCTCTTTCTCCCATGTCTTGTGTCAGCTCGGCAGCTATTTCCTATCTCAGTTGGGAGAGAAAGCATTTAATCAACAGGAAAAGGGCAGGGGGATTCACCCAGAAACAGGTTTGAAACTGGTTTTAACTTTGGTTGAAATGGAGTAGATTCCAGGTGACATGGTGCCTTTAATTAAGGGATATCGTGCTGTTGTTTTAAAGCCTGCTGAAATCAGTGGAAAGATGCTGTGGACTGCAAAGCACTCTGGAGCAGGTCCAGTCTTCTTTTGTGGTACAGAAGTGATTCTTCAACAATTTAAGAGCTTGGAGGGGCTGAATCAGAAGCCAGCAAGTGACCTGCTCATGTTTTAGGTCAGGAAACACAGGTCTGAGCTCAGCCCCCACTGATTCAGGTGCTAATGAACAGCCCTGTTTTCCCTTCGTGAAGTGTTACAGCAGACCTGCTTTCCTATTTTTCCTCCGAGTATCCCAGCATGGTTTTGGAAAGGGAAGGGGAATCTAATTTGTGTGTAAATACAGTATTGTGGTGTTTGTTTAATGCCTTTGTTTGCTTTGAAAGCTCGTCCCGTACTAATGAATTTACAAAACCTACATTATCCATAAAACTGTCGCTGGTGCAGAATCCTGTAATAACTCAGATAACGTATTTAAACCACGAGTGAGTTTGCTCTATCCTTGAGTTGATAAATTGTGTAGCTTCATTTGGTAAGAATCAGCAATTTTATGTGGCAATTAATTTTAACGGCAATAGGGAGCCAAAGGACTAAATTTTTATCCTTGGTTTTTTGCACATGTAGGGGAATATCCTCGTGTTTATTGTTCAGGTTGCTGCCCTGGGATGCAATGTGTGAGTTCAGGGAATGTCACTTTACAGGCATTATGGCCACACTGCTCCTGCTCATGGTCCAACCCTCCAGATAAACCATTTTGGGGGATTTCTCATCTCTTAAAATATGTCCAAAAGAGAGCAGATGGCCAAAAAATCCCTCCCCAGGATGTGTGTTGCTCTACCCCCTCTTTGCTGCATGAACTTGATGGTTGCTTTTTTTATTGTGTAAGTTACCACCATCAGGGATGATGCCAAAATCATGAACTTGGAGTCAGAGAGGAAGAGATCAAGTTTTTCTGAAGTGGTTCCCATTGTTTGTTTTCCCTTTGCTGGTCTCTGATATCCAGCCTGGAAACATCCCGTTTGTACAGTTGGCTGGGAAACCGTAATTGTGTAGGGTCTGATCTGGGAACCAGGAAAGCCTTAATTCCAATCTCAGCTCCTGCCACCAGAGTTACAGAGTGGAGCAAGTCATTTGACTTGATAATTTATGTCTGTGACACTGACTGCATCCCCAGCAGTGGGCAGAAAGCACCGGAGTTCCCCTAAAGCTAAAATTTGTCTTGTGGCAAGAAAAAGTGCCATGAGATGTAATTTGAAAGGGATTTCTTTATGATGCTCTTAGTGCCATCCACATTTTGGGTTTTGCTGCTTGTGAAATGGCTGGAGAGATTTGGGGGCATTGCTGGGAAAAAACAGACAGATATCATTGAGCTCATGGGGTAAATAAGGGTTTTATTGTAGAACCAAAGGTGCCTGTAGATCCTGAGCCTCGTGTTTCAGGTGTTGGTCTCCCATCCATGACTGTGGAGCCATTGGTGTCTCTGTGGGTGCCACTGGTTTGTCTGTGGCTGGGTGTGGGTTTCCAGCATCATTTGTGTTACAACAGTTCCCAGAGTGGAGTGATGGCTCCAGAATGAGGTCCAGGGAAGTTATGAACGAGGTCATGAGCCTGATGGAAATTTCATTTTGTTCAATATTTATTCTGCTGTTTGGGGTTGCACGGAGCTACTGGTCTGTAAAATGAGGTCGCAGCCAGGAAAGAAAGTTTGGGAGTTGCTGCTTTAGAGTTTGGGTTGAAATTAATTATTTGTATACCTTAGAGGGCTGCATTGGTTTTTAAACAAGGCAGTTGGGTTAGAAAGCAGTGGGAATTCATTGTGAAACATTTTGTGTGACGGCCAGCACTTGAACCTTGCACTCCCTTGGTGCACCACCAACCAGAAATTTCAAATTGGCTGCTCAACGTTGGCTGTGTAGTCACCCAGATATTTCATCACGTTATTTCAGAAATCCCAGTGGCTCCAGATGCTCCAGGGCCATGGAGGAGTTCATTGTAGTTGGAAAAGTTGGTCTGGTGTAGCTTGTATTGTATCCCCACATGTTTAGAGAGGAGAAAGGTGGATGTAGAAAGGAAGGCTGGCCAGACTAATACTGGTTGGATAAGGAAAAGTGGAACCCATGTGGAATTGGATGTGAAAAATGCAATACCAAAGGTGTCAGCTTAGTGTCTTCAAAGGAAAATATTCTCTTATTTTTTCTAAGATGAAAACATCTATGAAGTAATACTCTTTAAAAAGCTGAGTCCTCCTCAAACACCAACTCAAAATGCCGATAATTTGCGGAAAGGAAAATCTTTATTTTCGTGCACAAAACCTGTGGGCTGTCTGGAAAGGAAAAACCTGATAAAACAGCTGAGCCAGGTGCTTGAAAGTGCTTTTCTAGGGGATTACTCTGTCCAGGTGCTTGCATACGCTTTCCAAGGGGGATTTCTCTGTTGGGCCCCTTTCCCTGATAGCTTCCCCATCACTCATTGTCTCTTCCTTCTGCCATGAGCTCTCTGATGTCCCCACCATCCTCCTGCTCTCCTGGTTACAGTTTTATTTTCAAGGTGAATGTTTATATGCAGGCCATGTTCATGAGAATGAGTCATCTGTGTAGTTTTTGAGTCGTCAAGTGCTGACTCTGGACATATATTTGTTTTTCTATTTGCTGCTCCCTTCTGAAAAAAATCCCAAACAAATATTTAAAGGTGTTCTGCTTAGGCTGGAATTGCTAATTCATTTTCAAATCGCTGTGCTTTGGGATATTTGGTGGAGGGAGGAAGAGCAGCCCTCCCTTCACCATCCCTGCCCCAGGGGTGCCACGTGGGAAGCTGCAGGTTGCTCCTGCTACTCCAGCTGCAAACTCAGCATTTGAAGGAGAAATTTCGCCTCATTTTTATGGTTTGACTTGTGACTTTATTATTGCGTGTTCTGAGTTCCAAGGAGGAAAATAAATAGCAGGAAAGGAAAAGAGAGTAGGGTTTCCGTGTGCTTCCTGCATCTCTGGGAGCCTTGCTCTGTGTTAGCTGCTGATAAGGAGGTTTTAAACCCACAGGTTTTAAAATGCGGCACATGGTTAAGCACCAGGGAAAATAGATGCATTTTTTGTCTCTAAAATAGCCATTCCCTGGCAAAGACTGTGCCATTTGGAACACCTCTGCTCTGGAGACAGGCTGAGAGAGCTGGTGTTGTTCAGCTTGGAGAGGAAAAGGCTCTGAGGAGACCTTGGAGTCCCTTCCAGTATCTAAAGGCACTCCTAGAGAGCTGGAGAGGGGCTTTGGACAAGGGCCCAGAGTGACAGGACAAGGAAGAATGACTTCAAACTGACAGAGGGCAGGATAAAATTAGGTATTAGTAAGAAATCCTTCCCTGCAAGGGTGGTGAGACACTTGAAGTCCAGAGAAGCTGTGGCTGCCTCATCCCTGGAAATGTCCAAGGCCAGGCTGGACTGGGCTTGGAACCACCTGGGATAGTGGAAGGTGTCCCTGCCCATGGCAGGGGGTGGGAATGAGATGAGCTTTGAGGTCCCTTCCTGCCCAAACTGTTCTGTGGTTAGGCTGTAGCTCTCTGTATTCATGTGCAATGGTGCTGGTCAAGATTTGAATAAAACCACTTCATCCATCTCTCACTTCAGTCAATAAAACATATCTTGATTAGGAAAGCCTCATGTCCATCCTGTGCTCAGTCAGATGCACCTTCCTGATCCAAAGGAAGGGCAGTGTTCATGGCTCAGTCCCCACTCAGCTTTGAAATGCTGAAGCTTCCTTATTGCTCCCTCCTTGTCTCCCCTCTTCATTCCCCAGTTTCAGCCTGTTTTTGAGAGCTTTGCATTTTTAGGGGACTGAAGAAATCCATCTCCTCCTTTGGTGGCACCATGACTGTGGGTGCAGACATTTATGTTCAGGAGTCCCAGAGCTCCTCCATGCTTGCAGTAGGTCCATGTTCACGTTGATGTTGTATAAACCCAGCCTGTGTGACCGTTTTCCCTGCTGGCACTTCAGCCAGTGCCTACGAGTGTTGGCAGCCGTGGCACCGGCGCTGCTGTGGGCTGCCCCAGAGCAGTGATTGTGTTTGCCTGCTCCCTAGCAACTTGGTGTGCTGGTTCAATTACAAAGGGCTCGGAAAAACGCGCTCCATCTGGTTTTCCAACCCCAGATGCGACCACCCCAAAGAGTGATCTAATTCTTCTCTATATAGACTTGAAAACTTCTCACCAGTTGGTGGTGCGGGAAATCAAATAAGAGTCCTTAGGAGCAATAAGATCCACATGCTGGCCTAATTGCACATGGAGCTACACTGCTGCTCCTGCTCCAGTGTGTTTGCAATGCTGCTCTCAAAGGCCTATTGTTAGGCGAGGGGAAAACCCACAAATCTTAATTTGAGAAATAATTTAATGTGGGCCAATAATTAGCTATTCACGATAGGGGCCCCTTCGTGTCTGGTGTGGTGTGTAAGGAGAAGGCGGGCAGGGCTCACGGGCAGCCTTGGTCTGTAGGCCAGGGGATGTGGAAAGGGATAGGATCTCATCCTGCTTTTCAGTACAGTCCTTTTAGTCTCCATTAGATCATCTGAGAATGTTGTTCTTGTTTTAATGTGGTTTGGGTTTTTGTTAAATTAAGACTAAAAAAAAGGTGCTGCTTTCTACCTCTGCAGACTGAATCAGGATAGGACAAAGGGAATGGTATTAAACTAAAAAAGGGGAGATGTAGGTTAGATGTTTGGAAGGAATTGTTCCCTGGGAGGGTGGGCAGGCCCTGGCACAGGGTGCCCAGAGAAGCTGTGGCTGCCCCTGGATCCCTGGCAGTGTCCAAGGCCAGGGTGGACATTGGGGCTTGGAGCAGCCTGGGACAGTGGAAGGTGTGAAAGGGTGGAGCTGCATCATCTTGAAGGTCCTTTTCAAACCAAACCCTTCTAAGATTTTATGATTGTGGGGAAGGAGAGGCAGAACCCAAACTGGAGAGTTACTGAGGAATGGGAAAGTATCACACAACCTTGACTGGATGCTGAAGCATAACATTTCCTCCCTCCTCTGTTAAGTAGAAGAGGCCGTCCTGTAGTTCCTTGTTTAGGAATTTTCGTTGGCTTAGTGCTTGGGATCAGACCCTTATCATTCTAAGCTTGTCCTGAGGTGCCAGCAGCATGTCCTGCCTGGCCAGCATTTCTCTCTTCCACGCATGAAGAGCCAGCGAGGGAAAGCCTGAAACCAACTTCCTACACACTTATAACTTCAGAGTGCATTTTAACGAGGGGGTGCCGTCCTTAACCGCTCGCTGTGTCCCTTGGAGCGAGCCCCGGCTCGCAGCGGGAGGTGTTTTCCGTCGGGGTTTCCTGTGGGAGCCCCGTGCCGCGCACAGGAAGCGTGGCCAGGCCGCGGCCATCGGCCTCCCGGGCGGGCGCAGGGAGCGGTGCCAGCCCCGGGCCGAGGACAGGAGAGCCCCGCGCAGCCACGGGGGTGAGCCCGGCTGCCCGCAGGAAAAATAAAAAACGGCAGAAAGGCACGACCCCTCGGGACCCGTGTTTTGTCAACAAATCAAGCGGGTGCTATTTTAAGCCGCTATGTACCTCACGCTTCCTGTTTTTCAGAAGAAACTTCTTGTTTTTTCGCTTTTATGTTGACGGATTTATTTTAACGGCTTGTTCCTGAGCTGGTGTGAAGGACTTTTCCCTCCCACGAGGAGGGAGGGAGGCTCTCTGGGGTCTGCCAGGGGCAAGGACATGCTCATCCCCCTCCCAGGGGTCACCTGGAGGGTTCCTGGGTGCGCCAAGGGGACTTGAAGGTGGAAGTTGTGGGGTGGCTGTTGAGGGGACGGCGCTAAGCTGAGCCATGTGTGGTTCTCTTTCGAGGAGCTGTGGCCTAACCAGTAAGGACAAAGTAAATAGTGTTCATTTCCTGCTGACCTTTTAACACCAACAGATGTTTTCTCTTACAAGTACCATAGGCCACTTCAGTCCCTGACCTCATCAAGTGGGCTGCTGCCGTTTTCGTGCTTGGCAGTCTATAAAACTCCTTATTTAACCTGTTTTGCCGAGACCTGCCTGCAGAAGTGGATCTCCTGCCTTGGGCAGGACCTGTGTGCGTTTCTGTTTCTGTCAAAAACCTGTTGTGTTTCTTTCTTTTCTCTGGATGGACCAACCACTTCCTCCTGATTTTTGTCCTCTGTGGAGGATGGCAGATGTTTCCTGTGATGGGCTCTATCAGGCAGCTGGGGGAAGTAAGTTTCCCTTTAGAATATTTTCCCTAGCAGTCCTTGCACAGGTTGGATTTGAAGCCCCATGGCTGGAGCAGTAAGTCCATCACCCTTATCCCTGTTTGTGGTGGCTGAGCAGGATGAATGGGATCTTAGAATCACCTCCAAGCCTCAAAAAGTAAAAGAATGACAGTGCTGGAGCTGGGTCTTTCATTGGTGTGGAGCTATCTTGGGACCTGCTGGTGCCTTCTCCTCTCTGCCCCATGGGTCTTGGTGCTGCCCAAGGGAATCAAAAGTATTTCAGCTCCATGCCAGTCTACTCTGCTTGGAGATCACATTGGTGTTGCTTTTTTGCCGTGCTGTCTTCCTCCCTCCCACATCACCTGTGGATGATGCTAGGTTGGGATCTCTGCAGGAGCTGAAGCAGTTTGGAATGCAGATGTGGTGGGAAGAACAGTTAAGCTCTCATTCTTGACATGGGCCAAGGAACACGCGTGTCTGGCCATTGCTTGTGTGTCCAGGAGCATCAGAGATGCATAGGAGACATGCCTTCATGCAGGAGACAGTTAAAGGTGATTTCTTTAGTGGGTTTCCTGGCCAGAGCCTGTGTTCTTCTGCCAGTCCTGCCTGGAGACCGCAGGAGCAAGCTCTGCAGTGAGGTAATGGAGGAGGGAAACATGGAGGCTGGCCGGTGTGTGTGCTATCAGTTCTTTGGAGACCTTTCCCTTTGGTGAAGAGCCTTTCTCCAGGACTTGGCAGTAGTGTCTCATGGGATGTCATCAAGCAGGATGAGGTATCTCTGTGTCTGGGATGCAAAAAGCCCCATGTGGTGCTTGTGGGCCACTTTATTTGCTGTGCTGTGTGGTGCAAAGCTTCTGCCAGGTCAGTGACACCTAGTTCAGAGCAAATCCCAGAATCCTACATTGGTTTGGAAGGGAGTTTAAATCCCATCCAATTCCATCCCCTGCCGTGGGCAGGTACACCTCCCACTGTCCCAGGCTGCTCCCAGCCCCAATGTCCAGCCTGGCCTTGGGCACTGCCAGGGATCCAGGGGCAGCCACAGCTGCTCTGGGCACCCTGTGCCAGGGCCTCCTATCCTCACAGGGAAGAATTTCTTCCTAATCCTTTCTTTACCTTTCAGGTGGGAGACATAGGAGATATGAATAATTAGCAGTACAATTTTCAGTTACTGTGTTATGCATTTGGAAAGGGATGTATGTTAATCCAAAGTTCACAGATTTACCTTTATAGACTCCTTTTTAATCGCATACTGAACATAAGTTGATAGATACTCCCAGGTTGTCACTTGTTGGGTTTTTTGCCTTTCCCTAAAGATATATTTGTTTTGTGTTTGTTCTTTCAGTACTCTCTATTTTTATGTGGTGGAAGATGTTCAGAAGTTTTATTTCATGAGTTGTGATTCTATCCAAGAGCAGCATTTCTGTGCAGGACAAGGGGAAACAAACTCTGTGTGAGTCAGGTTACCCTCTTGTTCCTGTTCAATCAAAAAGAGAAGAATGCAAATTCTTAAAAATTCCTGACTACTACCCAAACATTACCATTTTTAGAGTTTCAAGTTTAGAGAAAATGACTCACAGGCACTTTTAATAAAGGATTGCTCAAAATAGAGTGGAGTGTGATTCACATTAACGAATGAAGACCCAAGTGAGGCAACAAAGAAGCCTTTAACCTGATACTCACTCATCCCCATGAGGATATTGGGAAAGGGATAGCTGGGATTTCCCTCATGGCACCTGGCAGTGGAGGAACAGCGTGCAGGGATCCTGCCCATCTTGTTTGTTGGGTTTTATTCCTCAGTGTAATTAGGCAGTGCCTAATTGTTGTAGGCAGCCCTGAAGATGACACCTTTGAGGCTGAGGTGGAAGCAAGTCTGCAGCTGGGTGCCTTTGCAAACACACCTGCCTTTTTCTCCTCAGCACTGAGCGTGTGTCCAGCACCACACTGGGCTATTCTGAATTTTAGAGTCACCATGGCAAGAGAGATATCCCATCCATAGCAGTGTGCTGCCTGGAGGGACTCAGAGTGAGGAGCCAGAGCTGGCTCTACCTGAAAGCAAGAAGCACTCACAAAAAGCTTGTAACACAACCCTTGTGAGAAGAATTGTTTAACAAATAGCCAGATAATCTAGTTTGCCTTTTCCACGGTGTTTTAGTTTGCCCTGCACTGGCAGTCAGCCTTTCCCAGGTTTAACCTTGCAAAGAAGATTTTATCTTGCCAGTCTGCAGAGGCGGCTGCTGGTTGTGGAAAGCATCCCTGACTTACCAAGTGGATTAGTGGACAAAATCGATTTTACTTGGTACATTCATATGCTGAAAAGCAACATAATAGCGTCTGCTTTGCTTCCACGCCAGTGAGGGGGAAGTGCCCCAACATGTGCTGGAGACCCTACACGAGTCTGAGAGGCATCTGAGTGTTCTGGACCATATCCATCACCAGTGTAATTCCGATGGCATCGTTTTGGCTGACTGAGCAGGACCTGCAGAAATGCCTTAGGTGTACGTGCTGATGTATATTTTGTGGCTGTCTCTACTTAAGTGCTGAACATTCCCCGTGAGCTATGAGAGCAAAGACCTTCCCTGTGCTCCTTGCAGCTTCTTCAGTTGATATATGGTGTTTTCCCTCCTTTTTGTCAAAGTGTCCTCTGTCCCAGAGATAATGCAATTGCTATTCAGTGCCGTGCAAATACTCTTTTGTATTTGTATCTCTTTTCTATTTAATTATAGTGTATAAATGTCCTCGGTAAATTTGATAAGTTGGGTGAAGGATATTGATTTTCGAGTCTCTCTTGTGCTGGGCGTCTTGTAGTAGCAACAGCCATTCCCCAAGCCTGTTTCCTGAGGAGGTTTTGAAGGTTCAGTGTTTAAGTAGCTATGGGATAACAAAGGAATTTCTTTCTCTACAATCACATTTGATCTGCTGATTGCAGGGTTTAAGGCCAGAGAGAAAACATTAGTGTTGGGTGCTTTGTTTTTTAAAGCCTTACACTCACATCATCTGCAAAAGCAGGTGGGAGGGGAAACCAAGAATAGGGACATGGCCTTCATTCCTGTAAATAAAGCTACCAGCTTTGGGATGAAATGAGAGAGGGATGCCCCCAGGGTCGGAGGAGGTCCTGGGGAGCAGTGGGTGGACCCTGGAAGTATTCAAAGGCATGTTGGATGGGGCTTGGAGCAATCTGGTCTACTGGAAGGAGGTTGGAACTAGGCAGTGTGTAAGGTCCCTTCCAACCCAGACTTCGGTGATTCCATGATTCTGTGACTTGCAGCTGGGCAGGGCCCCCCTCACCCCTCCATCACCCCAAGGCTGATGACAGGGCAGGAGGGGCAGGAGAGCCCAGTGGGTGTGCGGGGAGACGGAGAGGAGGGGAGGGAATTTGCAGGGTTAAAAGGGGAGGACCAACAGTCTATTTTTAACTGCAGTTTTGAATGTGAAGTGTCACCGATGCTAAAAAAAGCTCCTGGTAAATGGTGGGGAAGATGCAGGCGATAAAGCAAAGCCAGCTGCAGCTTTTTGAACTGTTCGCTGATGTTTGTGAGGAGGCTGCAAACACTTGGTTCGTGGTGATGTCTTAATTTCCCTTCCCTCAGCCCCAGGTCTCCCTGCGCAAGTGACTTTCTTTAAACAGTGCTTAGCTCTCAGCCTCGTAAGATTATTTTTGTTCTTTAAGAGGCAAAGAAGAGAGAAATATAGATATTTGTGCACTTTCCTTTTGCGCTTGCTTTCGTCACGTTCTCTTGGAACATAAAATGTTTTCCTCTTTTTTTTTTTTTTAAATGCAGAAAATTGGACGCCTATTTTTTTCTGGCTAATTTCCATTTATTTCTCAGACAGGATTTTTAGCCTTGATCTATAATGCAAGCCTGTGGCTGTTCTTTCTAAAAGTTTGATCCCACCAGGGCTTTCATTATAAATCCCTATTTTCAGTACCAAATTGCTTTCTGCAAATGCCACCTCTCAGAGGTTTGGATGGGTAGGGGGGCACGGTGCCTGCATTGCCAGGCCCAGCCCCCCTTGGCCATCCACCCCTAGCTTCCCCAGGATTTGGGAAAGTGGGGATTCGGTGTGTTTGCTGCTGGCTGCACTGAGGCAGGAGGCTGGAGCCATTGCTGTCACGCCAGTGATCCATGGGATAATGCATCCCCAAGTCGTGGCCGTTTCTGTCTATTGTGTCACCGATCCGCGCATTAAAGGGACCCCGAGTAGGTGTTGCTACAATAAACCCTAACAGCTCTATAGGAGCCGTCACAGTTCATTGCATCAATAATCTGTGTATTAAGGCGTCCCGAGCAGGCCTGGGCACACAATGGACCGTTATGGCTCCAGATGAGCCTGTATAAATTTAGGTCAATAACCTGAGTGTCGTTTAATCCCAAAATTGCCCTGCTACAGAGAGCTGGCAAGGCTTGGAAGAAAGATGTGTAGATTATGCAAACCTGGTGGTTGCAGAGGATACTCTTGACTAAAGGTTGGTGGTGAAAGAATTATTTCATCTTATTTATTGCTAAATCTAAACCCCTCTCTGCTCACTTGGCTCCCTCCTTCCCTCTCCTTTCACTCGGTGTGAGTGATGCTGGAAGAGCAGCAAGGGAGAGGCAGGGATGGAGGGATGGGAGGAGCGGGGAGGAGGCAGCGTTCTGCAGTTGAGCCGTCCCAGAGCCGCCCCACATCCCGACGAGCTCTTTCCCACGGGACTTCATGGAAACACTCACACATTTCCATCCTGCCTGTGCCTGTGCCTGACCCCGTGGAGCTCAGTATTGTCTGGAGCTATGGTTTTGCAGGCAGATCCCCAGGGACTCCCCAGATCCTTGATTACTCCAAAAGCCACCCTCCATCCTCATCGCCAACCCGTTTCATGATCCAAGCCCTCCTTGGTGCTTGATGCCCCAACACCTGGCTGGGCTCTTCTCCTCTCTGCTGTTCTTTGCATCCTGCCCCTTCCTTCCTTTCTCATTTCCCTCAGACAAGGCCCTTTTGTGGGTAGGTGGAGGGAGAGGAATGCCTCCAGCGCAGGCCGGAGAGCCCAGTTCGCATTGTGGGTGTACGCCTGAATGGAGACGTAGCCTTGAACTCTTGAACTCTCTTTTTTTTTTGTCGAGTAAGGCTGCTGTGTGCTGAAAACAAACAGGACTCACTCCGATGGAAAGAGATTGTATAGTGGGAACAGGTCTCAGACCACGAGAAACGGGGTTTTTCCATGTTTCCATTCTGAGAGTTTCCATTTGAGATTTTGCCAGCAGTTGGGCAGCAGAAGATGAATTAGCTGAGCTGTTAAAGGTATTACACGTGTTTCCCCCTTCGGAGACTTGTTAGAACATATTTTCTTCAGTGATAGTAATAAGTGTTACAAACAAAACACAGTTTTCCTCTTTGAATATTCCTTTACACAGAGCATCATCTACATTAAAAAAAAAGTACGTTAAGCAACATGAATAGCTTCAGGCTATTTTATTTCATGTTGCTAAATAAGTCAATGCAGATGAGTGCTTTTTATGTAAGAGTGTCTTGTAAATATAAGCACTAAGATAAGGGCAAGCTATAACTCCTAAGATTTCCTGGAGACAGAAGAGTGTTGCTGCTGCCTTTCACTATTCCCAGTCCAGGCAGAGATCCCAGGACAGGGATTCAAAAAGACTGAATTTGTGCCATACGTGGGGGAGTTCAGTGTGCTGGAGGAAAGCTGAGTCTCCTGGTTTGCTGAGGTAGCAGGGGCTTCATCTTTGCTCTTCAGGTGAGCAAGGCCCTTCCTGAGTGAATGGTGGAATCTCCTGCTGGGCTTAAGGTTCCTCCTCTGGCCCTCAACTGGGATTTGAAGAAGTGGGCTGGAGTTGTCTTTTCCTGGCGTATGTGAGTGTCCATGTAAGATTTAATTGTCTGATCCTGATTCTGGAAGAATTAAGAAATTGGGAGCGAAGGGTAGGATTCCAGACTTGGAGACACTCCAGTTGTGTGTCCTGTAAGTCTGTAGGGCTGGGATGTGGGTGCTCATCATGTGCTTGTCACATGAACCCGATGCAGCAGCAGCTGGTTACAGCTTGGGACACTGAGCATTCCATGGCTTTGCCTGTAAGGATGCCCTCATCCTTCTTTTTTTTATTTCTTTTAGTTAGGAGCGGTACAGAGCAAAGGACTTGCAAGAGCCTCAAAGACAATTGGTCCTGGTTGTGGGGTTGGTCCTTTGGCGCTGAAGGGAATGTGCTGATCCCGGGGTGGTTTGGGTTTGCATTGCTGTGTTGCTGTTCTGAACTGTTGAGGAGGAGTTCAGGAGTAACTTGTGAGTATTGCAGGAGTGTTTGCTGCGTGCAGATGTTCAGTCACATCCTGCAAGGCAGGAGCACCGAGTGCTGCTGCTGTGCGTCTGCCAGCCCCAGGATCGGGGAGGGAAGTGGGCTTGGGGGATCAGCAGCATGGAGTCATGGGGATGGGAGAAACACAGGGATTCACAGAGACACAGGGGGGTGTGTGTGGCAGGAGGGGCTACAGAGGTTGGGAGGATGTGGCTCCTGGCCCCATGGAGATTTTGGTATGCAGCTCATACTCAGGAAGTTTGGCCACCCTGATTACAAACATACGTGTATTTTAAGATGTATAGGAAGATATCTGCCTCTTTCCTAATTTGATTTGCATTTAGATGGGGAGAGGAAAGCCTCCGCAGCGGGGGAGTGGGTGGCTTTGTGTGGTTTCCTAGCCAGCAGAAGCTGAAAGCGATTTACAGTTCACATTTAGCAGTATTAGTAGTAACCAGAAGGAGACATCTGAAGGTAAGTGGCCATGTCCTACCTCTCGGCAGTGAGGATACTGGATTTGCCTTTGTTCAGCTCCAGAGATGGATGAGCTCTCCCCTCTAGCTCCAGAGATGGGTAATGGTCCCACAGCACAATTTGCAGTTAATCATGTTCAAAATTTGAAACATAAAGTGCTGTTTGTGAGAGTGAAAAGGCTGAAGTTTGCTGTGTTAAAGTTGGGGGTCAAGAAGTGAACTGAACAAAACCAAACCTTGGAAGCAACAATAGCTGCACGCCAAAGGGTTTATTTAAGCAGGACTTTTTTCATAGCTATTTAATCTTATTTTCCTCTTGTCCTTGCTCTTGCTTGCTCATCTATATGCAGCATATGGAAAGGTTGAAAAGTGGCAATTACTAAATGAGAGTCGACAGAAACTGTTCTCCAGCAGCTCCAGATGGGGTTAGTGATGCTGTTCCCAAGCCGCCAGTGCTTCACTCCACAGTATAAAATGCCCTCTAATGGACAAGTAACTGCATAACTCATCCAACAAACCGGCAAATACTCATTTTTCTCAGGATTTCTAATCTGCTGTGCTGATTTTGGTATGGGAGCAATTAATAGCTTGAGTACAGAACAGCATTTGCTTATCCAGATGTGCAAACAGCGATGGTTCGCATTTCTCCGGGGTTGATCTTTGCGATTGGTGCATATCAATAATTAATAATTTAAGGAATTTTGGTAAAACTAGAATGAAATTTTATTTTCCAGTATGGCAGGGACCCCTGGAGACTGTAAAATTACTTATGTATCGTTTCCTCTTGTTTTATTTGGAAAGTTAAGGGTAGTTTTCCAGCCATTTACGTGCTTCAGCAAGATCGTTGTGCATGTTATCAGCGTCAGATACTTAGAAAAACAAGATAAGAGAGGTTGAAGGAGGCCCATGATTAATTAGCAAATAGATTAGGCTCTCTCAAAGCTAAGTGGATAATTGGGGTTCAGCTCCTGGTTATTGTTTTGCCCACCACCAGCCTCTGAAGGCTGTTGGTGCAGGGTGGGCAGAGCATCAACCTGCTTTACTTCTGGTGCCAGAAGGAGGGATGACAGTTATTTTCTTTAAAGCAATTTTCTTGCTGTCTGTTGGGATTTTTTGTTTGTATTTCAGCTTTAGGAATGAAAGGAGTGCCAGTTCTGGTATTTCCTAGTTTTACTTGAAAGCTCATGGAGGATCTGTGGAGGGCTGTTACTACCTGACAGGGGAGCACGTCTGCATCTTCTTTTCTCAAAGTCAAGAGCAAATCACTAATGTTGAAAATTGGAATTGATAAAAGAAGTTGAAAATAAAAGGGATGTCTCACTCCCCTCTTTTTTGTACCATGGCTGTTTTGGCAACTTGAATATTGTCATTTCAGTTGGTCTTCATCATACTTGTCTAGCTGCTTAGAACCCAATCTGGAGAGCAATTTGTAGCCTGACGTACAATTCTTAATGAAACTTTTCTAAAAATCCAGTTCCTAACAAAAACCTCTTGCTTTACGCATCATTAAGATGGAGAGGAAGAAAAATACTGCAAACCCATATGTCTTTTTTCCCTTTGAAGGGCACCTATATATAATTGTGATTCTTCTTTTCCTGAGTCAACAAGTAGCTTTGATGGAGTAGAATTGCTGAGGGATAATCACTGTGACTTTCAAGGTCTGTAAGGGATGCAGGATCAGGCTCTCTGTGCCATCTTTGAAGCCTCATTATTTTGGCAGAGTCTACATTTTGCTGCACAGTGTTTTAAGATGTGGTCTGCATCATTATGGAGCGTGTTTAATTTAGCAGCAGATGTGCAGGCTCATATGCCATTATGGAACATTTTGTTCACTCATATAATAGCAAGTTCCTCAAAATTGTTACCACTTCTTCAGCACAAGACTCGTACAGGGAGTTATTCACCTTTTCTGTGTGGTGAGGAGTGGAAGAGCCCTTTGTGTGCCACCAGCAGGTGCTCGTGTGGGAGTGCTGGCTCTCCATGAACACGTTTAACCTGCTGCCTCCTGCTTTCCCTGCATCCAGGGAGAGCACCTTCCCTAGCAGGTTTCAGGGGAAGGCACCAGGAAGGCAGGTGAAGGGTCAGGTTTTGGTTGATAGGTTTCTGGGCTGAAAAAGAAGCTGGACAAATAATTCTTCTTGCCACCCCCAGCAGCATCTAGGCTTTCCCATGGAAATGCAGAACATCACCAAATGCTCTGTGGCAGCAGAAGCATAATAACTGCTAAAAGCATTAAACCTTATAAAAAATGGCTTTGTAGCAGGAGTCCTACTCTCACTATTTTGAGGGTGGTGATGGCCTGGGGGGGATGCAGACTGCTGGGAAAGGGTTGAGGTTTAATCCCAGCTGCCAGTTCAGTCCCATGCAGTCGCTCCCTCCCTCCCGAGGGATGGGAGGGAGAGAATCTGAAGTGTAAGAGTGAGAAAACTCATGGGGTGATAAAGACACTTTAACAGGGAAGGCAAAAGCCCTGCATGCAAGCAAAGCAAAACAGGGAATTCACTCCCCACTTGCCATGGGCAGGCAGTTCAGTCATGCCCAGGAAAGCAGGGGTGCATCATGCATAGCACTGACTTGGGAAGACAAGCACCAGCACTCCAAACATCACCCTCTTCCTTCCTCTTCCCCAGCTCTACATGCTGAGCATGACACCACATGGTCTGGGATATCCCAGCTGGGATCAGCTGTGATCCTGGCTGTGATCCTGCCCAGCTCCTTGTGTCCCCCCAGGCCCCTCCCTGGTGGGGCAGTACAAGAAGCAGAAGCCTTGACTCTCTGTAAGCCCTGCTCAGCAGTAACAAAAACACCCCTGGATTATGAACTGTGTTTCCAGCACAAAACCAAACCACCACCCTACACCAGCTACCACGAAGAAAATTAACTCT
>VZRF01006827.1:232677-275859 GCA_013396875.1 Vireo altiloquus
CTTCCCAAAAATGAGAAGAAGCCTTCCCACCTTCCCCCCCCCCCAGCATCCTATTTCACATGCAATGGCTGAGCGTGTTTAATGGAGCGGGAGAAGTCAGACCCTGGCCACGCAGAAACTGTGACTCCTCTTCCCAAGTGGGGGGTTTATATCTCTCAGGCATTATTAGAAAAAACCCCCTATTTTAGGTAATGAAATTCTGTGTTTGTTCTCACTGTTTGTATGAGTGTTTAATCCATTTTTGGTTCCTACTGGGCTATTTTGTTTAATGGTATCATAACACCGTGAGTTTCCCATGTTGTTTCATTGTGCTTTAAAAGACGATATGCAAAAACCCATCCCCAGAAGGTCCGTGCTGTCCATCCCTTCCCTTCCATGTGCTTCCCTCCTCCCCTGCAGTCTCCGAGAGAGAGGGAGGTGATGGGGGCTGAGCAGGGCATCGCGCTCACGGCTGTGAGGGAGGAGGGATGACAGAGTGTTCTCCGAGTGTTCCTCCTGCATTGTGCCGTCTCCTTTGTCCGCTTCCCTCCCCTGTCATTATCTCTGCGTGTCTCCTGCTTTCTTTTCCCTGCGCTGCCTTTCTTAGGCCGAACTGTGGTTCCCAGCCCCCCCTGCCCTCCCCACGGCAGCTGAAGCGCTGAGCAGTGGGAATGGCAGGAGCTCGGGATAGCAAACAGCCAGGATGCAGGGCTGGAGCAGTTCACAGCTCCGAGGGCTCTTGAGGCGTTCAAATCTCAATTCAAGTGTGATCGAGCTTTGAAAAACTGGACCTTTACACAAAGGAGGATACAGGGAGAGTTGCCCATGGCGTGATACTGATTTCAACAATTCTGCTTGGGCATCCTGCTCTGCTTCCAGCTGAGAGGACCGATGTCCTGCAGTACTCATGAGTACAAAACCCTCTCCAGAAACCACTCCTTTCCTGAGAGCCTAGGAAATATCCGGCAATACCATCAAAACATTTGGACTGGGTTTGCTAAAGTAAAGAATTGTACATGTGAAAACCCAGTATAGATATGAGGAAAGAAGGATGGAAATTTTCCTTTGCTGTTTGGAAATGGGACCTTTTGCAGTTCGTGGAGGTGATAGTTTTGTGTAGTAGAGAATCACCATTTTGTTGCTGCCACATTTCATAGAGGGTAGAAAATGTAGTCAGTAGGTTTGTCACAGAACAGGGTGTAGGGAACACCATCCTGCTTTCCCAGGCCTGTGCACAGACAGGGAATGTGTGAGATGTGTGTGGAACACTGGAAAGGGCTTCTCGTAATCACCTGTTGGGTGCTGGGTGGTTTGGTGGCAGTGCCTGTGATAGATGCTCTAAAATGGATGCTCCCCAGTGGCACAGGGTGTCCAGAGAAGCTATGGATGCTCCATTCTGAAGTGCCCAAGGCCAGGTTGGACAGGGCTTGGAGCAACCTGGGATAGTGGAAGGTGTCCCTGCCCATGGCAGGGGGTGGCACTGGATAATCTTTAAGGTCCCTTCCAACCCAAACATTCTGTGGTCCTGTGGTTGATGTTTGTGCTCCTCTCCTACCTCTGTGTGCCATAGAAAGATGATACAAAAGTACAAGTTGAGAGGGAGAGCTTAGAAGACAGGACATTCTTCATAAATTCACCTTTCTCTTACTTTTGTCTCAAAGTGCATCTTATTTTGGAAAATCACCTTTATTTCTTTTCATTTTCCATCAAAGGCTGGGATAAAAAAAGCCATAATACAGCTTTCTCTGCTCTCATTTTCTGGCTCATGGATTGTGGTCTTTAACAGGCAGTATTCAGAAGTTATTCAAATGCATTACATCAGGATTGGGTTTTTTTCCTAAAGTATTTTTTTTAAGTAAAGTCCTTCCTTAAATAAATAAATAGCTGCTGGGCTATCATCGTGTCCAAGGGTTTTCAACAAAATTTACATTTTGAAAGACACTGTTGGAGGCTAACACGGCCCTGCAATTACTGTATGTAAATCACTTCACTTGTTTCCTAATCTTGCTGAAGATGAAGTACAATTTTTGTGCATGTGCCTCTCCCTCTCAAATTTCCTTAGACAATGATGTTTTCTTGTATTTTAATTGCTGACCATGATTTTCGTTCTGCCTAGCCTGATTGTATTTATTTTATGGTGGGGGACATTTAGCCTTGTGATTGTTTCGAGATTGAGTTGGCCGTAGAAACCATTGGGGATAGATTGAAGTTGGGTGCACAACTAATTGCGTCCTCCATCCCACAAATGGAAGAACTGCTTTCTTAATTACAGCCTCATGCAAAGGCTGGGGAATATCCTCGTGTTTCTGTGCCCCACACATCTGCTTTTCTCCATTTTACCCATCGCTGCCAGATCCTGCTCAGCAGCTCCTGCCACATTTTTAATAAGTCTTCTGAGCTGGGCTTTTGTTGCTGGTTGGTACCACCACAGACACCTGTCAGAGAAAGATGTGGCAGTTCATGTCAATAGGAAGGAGCTCATTCATGGGCATTACTTTAAGCTGTGCAGGACTCTGATGAGCAGTAATTTCTCTGATTGTTATTAGTTTCTTTTGTAGGAAGTTTTCCTCCGGGGAGTAATGCAGGGAATTGAGATGGCTGGGGAAAAAAAAAAACTTTAATGGATGCATTTGTCCATCAGAAAATGCACTCTGTCAGAATTAAGTACACTTTTCAAATTGGTTTTGTTTGGGGAAGTAAAGGGAGAAAGAGTTGCAGCCCCAATATCATGAACCATTTGAGCGCTTTCAGAACAAAATGGTAACTTCTGATTTTCTCTTCTGATGTGATTTTTTTTTTTAAATAACCTGGTACTTTTCCCTGAAAGTGGAATGGGATGTAATAGAGGTAAAAAATCATGTGTGTGCCTGTAAATGTTGATCATGGAAATGCCGTTAGCTACTTGGGCTTCAGCTACACTAACAGCTTAATTTTTGTTGCATGAAATATTTTGACTGTACCAAGCTTCTGCCTCCGGAATAGAAGTTTTCTGCGTCTTCTAGAATGTTGCATTAATTTTTAATATGAGTGGGAACCGTGCTCTTTGGCATCCCTATGTTTTAAAAAAAATCAATTAATTATTGCTATAAATCTCGGCGATTATGCTGCAGTTGTGCTGCTGGGAAATTGGCCATTAACTACCAGGAAATCGCCGATCATCCCTTAGTTGGAATTCAGCTGTACCGACACGAGGCTTTTCCTTTTGGAAATTAACTATCAGTGTGATGCATAATTGATAACCATTTATAATAATAACAATAATCTCCATGAAATTGTCATCCCGGCGTGCAGCAGCTTTGTTAGAGCCTTTACCCCTCGCGTGCTCAGCCTACTGCACTGGTTAACTGGGTTTTCTGGGAAGTTATTGGAGTGGTTTTAGGAGAGGCAGCAGTGGTGCAGAGGAATAAAATGCAAAGTAGAAATGCCTGACTGAGCTATGGGAACATGCAGAACCTGAAGTGCTCCAGAGGATGGGTTAAGTGTTCCTATTGCTGCTCTGCACAAGGAGAAGCAAATCTCCAGGTTACAAACTTATGTCAGGGTCAACTTCTGGACATCATCCTGGATTTTCTGGTGTGATGTCTTCTCTGTCCTGCGTTTCGTGAACCAGACTTTTTTTGGTTTGTCAGGAAAATTTTGCTTGCAAATGCTGCAGTGTGAAAATTCACTGCTGGGCTGGGGAGGAGCTGCTTGGGGGTCAGTTTGATCGAGTGATACCAAGTTTGTGGTTACTGCTGGCTTTTCAGAATTTTTTCAATTTTTTTAACCCTATGTAGGCAGAGAGGTTGGGACTTTTCAGGATGATACAGATGGTCACTCAGGAGAGGGTTTCTTGCTCTGCTTGCACTCATTCCTGCCTTCCTCTCCTCCTTGAACAGCCTCTGAAAACGTGGTGGTGCTTTGCCTTGCCTCTAGAAATCAGAGATTTCTGATTTAATTCTGTTCTGTTGGTGCCTTTCAGTGGGTGGTGGATCGCTGGTGGGGGGCAAAGGCCTCTTTCTTGAGCAGGATCCCTCCTTGGGAAGGTTTGTAGCTGTTACCAGGTTCATCTGTCTTCACCTTAAAATACAAAAGAGGATATTGAATCAGTAGTCACATAAAATATTAGTGCGTGTTATGTTGGATAGTTTGAATTCAGTTTTCAGCATGAGGTCTCTTCTTCCATGTCTTGATTCATAAATACTGTTGTGGAACTTGCTTTGAAAATCTCACAGCTGGTTTTTACATAAAAAAAAATCAAACCTGGTAGAGGTACCACAACAGCACATTCAGAGGCTGCAGCTGAGCTCAGGTCAGTGCTCAGGGATTACACAAACCTTTGGCTCTCTGTAGGAGCAAAACATGTCACACCCGAGAGTATCCATTAAGGGTCTTCCTCTGTGCCACCAAGATGCAGAAAACCTTTAGCTGTTGTCTCTTTGGAGAGCATTTCTTGTAAATCAGCCACAGATGTGGCTTCATGGAGCATTTTATCTCACTGGCATTGAGAATGTGTGCACTAGAAACGGCACCCGAAGTTTAGTGTTGGCCCTTCAAGTATGAGGGCAAGGACAGGCTGTGGTGACAGCTGGGATATACATCAAGGTCTTCCTGCAAATTCAAGGTCCATTGATGACTTTTACAGGGCAAGGCTTAAATAAGACATGAAAGTGGTTTGTGTATGAAAGTACTGGCAGAGCAAAAATTACTTTCCCTGTTTTATATACTCTCTAAGAATCTTTCAGCATCTGTGAGCCTACAAAATAACCTCATGGATTTTATCTGCTAGGAACAGATTTTAAAGTCAGAAATAAAACTGGGAAGCCCATGCAGTGCTTTGGCAGTTCTTGTGTACAAGGCTGGTTTTTGGGATTGCAGGGAGGATAAAGAGACTTGTTTGTGGTGCCAGATGTGTGACTGGTGGGATGCTGGGGCTGGAAGCACCAAACTCGCAGCTGTCCTTTCCAAAAGCTGCTCTGCTGTTGGGCACAGGAAGACCTCACCTGGTGTGCTGGAAATCCCACTCTGGTTTGGGCTGGAAGGGGCCTTAAAGCCCGTCTCGTTCCATGGGCAGGGACACCTTCCACTATCCCAGACTGTGAGCCCCATCCAGCCTGGCCTTGAGCACTTCCAGGATGGGAAATCCACAAATCTTACGAATCCTCTCCTTTCTCTGCAGGATCCACAGTGGCGGTATGCACGCCGATTCCTGTGAGTTTTCCTAAGTTCCTGGGGGACTGCTGTGCTTTTTGAGTCAGAAAATTGCAAAATCCCATCAAGAATGGCACTTGTGGATAAACACAAAGTCAAGCGGCAGCGACTGGACAGAATTTGTGAAGGTAAGAGTGTGCTCTCATTTTTCTGACAGATGATTAGGGTAGAATATGTGGTGTTTCCTTGTTTCTTTCAGATCCAAATCCAGGGCTGGATTCCCCATCCTCTGTAGGTTCAAAATACATTCACACCGTTCTGGTTACTCACTTGGAAGTCACCTGTAGTCCTGTGAATAAGATGTTTATTTAATTACCAGGTCATCTCCTCTTATCCAGATTTCTACTAAAACGATTTGGTCAGTCCCAATTTAAAACATACTTAGTATCATCCTGTAAGAAATTGATGGAAAATTTAAGAGTGGTTGTTCTGATGGTTTTGAGCACATTGTTGTAACAGCTTTTCTTTGGTTGGTGTGTGGGGGGGTCAGGCAGGTTTGCTGTAATTCTTCATTCATGGTGTGTTACAGTGTCACAGCACAGGTGACTTTTACCTTCTGGATCAATTCTCCAGCAGAAAAAGTTTTTAGGAACATTTTCTGTTGCAGCTCTCATGGTGTAAGTTACTTATGACAGAAATCAGGTGATGGCAAACATGCTTTGACTTTCTGGTGTCCACTCCAATAATTCTCCAATGCTCGTGCAAGTTTTGCCATCAGCAACAAATGCAGAGCGGAGCGTTATTTTAGGAAGAATATCTTGCATCTCTTTAGGAGTTGCAGTGTTCAGCTGCTCTTAAGGAGATGGATAGTGGCCTGCAGGGTAACAATTTGCAGTATTACTTGAATGCCAACGAGGTGAAATAGGATTTGGTGGTGGATGAAAGCACAGAGCTCAGAGGGGAGTTGTGCTGTGCCCATTTGAGCAAAACGTGTGGGGCTTTGTGGAGTTTCAGTGAGTGTGAAATGCTGATCAGCAGGACAAGAGTGGATTTTGCCTTGACTTTTTTGTGTTCTGTATTGCTTTCTCTCCATTGCTGCTGTTTTAAACTCATTCTAAATTACTTACCTCTGTTAATTTTGCCCTGTTAATTTTGGAAAAGGGGAGACAAAGCAGAGGAGATGAGTTAGGAGGGAGTATCCAGAGAGCGCTGCAGTGTGGAGCTGCCTCTTTCTCCTACAGAATGTCATAAACACTCAGGTGTAGCACACTATCTCATCTTCAAAACTTACTTTGAACTTGACTTAAAAGAGTTCTATCAGCTGAGCCTGGATTTTCAAAAGCTGCCTTCCTGGTTTGATGTTTACCATCAGATCTAGTTGCTGAGTGTACAGGAAATTCAAAAGGATCGTGTGACAAACCTGCTAACAGAGCTTTAGATGTGATTGAAGTTTAGATTATTTTTCTCTGATATATGAGCTTTTTTCTTCTTTCTTGGTCAAAAGATATTCTTTTCTAATCTGTAAATGTGCAGGAGACATAACTTTTTCAAGTATACTTTGTCATTTGCCACTGGGTTTGTGATTTGATGGAAATGATGGGAGTCACCATTGCAAGATGCTGTTGTGTTGTATTAGTGAGCAACAGACAAGGACTGAGTGTGAGGAGCATTGTAAAAATTACCTTGAAAAATGCAAAAAGCTTCGGATCTGCCAAAATAGTACATTTGTAGGACAGCTGAATCTCTACTGGCCTCTCTGGTGGCTATTTTTTATTATAGGCTCCTAATCTTGGATTATAGCATAGAAAAGCACTTACAGGGGCCATTCCAGCTGCTGTGAAAACACACTTTGAAAAAAAAAAAGAAAGATCATTTTTCTCAGTTTTGTCTTGAAAGGTATATGGAATAATCAGTGAAAGATGATGAGAAATTAGGGAACTAGTTCAGCAGATGGAGGAGTCTTTGCTAACAGAATTGTGTTCAGTGAGAAGAATCTATTGCTCCATCAACCTTAGGGCAATGTGGTCCAAAATAGTTGCTTTTAATGATTTCCTGTTCTGTGGAAGCACTTAAGGAGCTTTTCCCTTTAAATGTGAATGGGATACAAAGCTGCATTTACCTGATGAAAGACTAAACATCTGGTAGCACAGAGGTGGATTTCTATGCTTTTCCTAAAGTTGCATATACCAACCCTTTTACTATTCCCCACACAAACCCTTGCAGAGTCTGCTGGGAATGGACTTTATTCCATGCAGCAGGGTAGTGGCAGGTCTGGAGGTGAAATATCCTCCAGCTAGATGTTGTAATCACTGTCCAAACCGCCAGACAGATTCCTCTTCCTGCAGGCGTACTGAAACCATAACCAGACACATGTTGAGGGAAATGCCTTACAAACTGTCGGGGCATTAAAAGAGTTTATTAAGGAGTTGCAGTGTTTGTATTACTCTGTTAAACGTGCATCTGGCGTGGAAAAATAATCCAAGCCATACAAGGAGGTGGTATCGTTTAAAAAGCCAGTTCACAGCCTTTACAGGCAGGTTTATGAGTCCTCCAAAGAGAGGAGCTGTGCAGTCTCAGTGCATGGCTCAGCTTCACCAGCTCCTCTGGTTTTGGGGTTTTTTTATATATATTTATGACATCTTTGTATGACAGCATTACTTTTTGCTCTGAGCAGGCTGGTTTGAAGATGTGAGCTTTTTGACCAGATCACAAATTTTGATCTGTAGAGGAATAGGGGTGGGATAAAGGTCCAGACTTGAGGGGATAAAGGAATTTCAGGGCAGCAGCCCGCAGCAAAGACATTTTGAATAGTCTGTCAACAATTAAGTGGGTTGGTGGTGCCCATCTGAATGAAGTGAAGTTGGACTGTGCTCACAGTGGTCTTGGCTTACCCATTTCTTTCTCTTCTGGTTGTCCCAGAGACTTTGGGTGCCTGTTCTGTAATTGGATCCATATGGGTGGAAGGATGGACCCATTGAATGGCTGGGGCTTTTGCAAATAATGTATGCAGAGTGGTTTACATAATTCCTGGTTTTGGAATTGTGTCTTATTCCATAGTGGGTCAAAGTATGCTTTAGAGGTAGAGCCACTGGTGCTGTGTGGAGTCAGACTTGTCCAGCAGCCCCTCTTTTGGGTCCTGTTCCCATGAGCTTGTGATTTTGCCACATGTAAATTTTGTTTGAGCTGAAATTTTCCATTCCGTGATGGGTTTTTTACCTCGGGGTGTATGAAAAAAGAAAAGAGTTCCAGTAAAAATTGTGGAGCTGCGTCCGAGTGGGAGATGGAGAGGGAGGGCTGTTGGCTTTGCTGTGTGTGAAACAAAGCCGAGGCACAGTCCTGCAGCCATGGATATGGAGCTGCCAGACCCGCCTGCTCTGCCTGGGATAAAAAGGGCCTGAATTTTGCAGCCAAGTTGCAGTGTGTAGGAGTGGGCTTGTTCCCAAACCTGGTGCAGTTTCCAGCCTTTCAAAGAAATGGCAGCAAAAGCCCTCAGGGCAGAAGCTCACCTGCCTTTCATTTAGGAAACAAGAACAGAGAGATTGGATGTAATTTTTTCTATATTACCTGTGGCAGAACAAGGTGTCTGACAGTGCCCAAGAAACCCCACACTCAGAAAGCTGTGGCACTCCTGGTGCACAGTATCCTTCCCTCCCATGGGACTCTAGTGCTCACACACAGCATTCCCGGGCAAGGAAATAACTTACAGCATCATTTTTGCGGCTTGCTCAGCTGATCTTTATCCCATGCTTCTGTCAATATGGTTAAACAAATATTAAACATCACCAGGAGCTAGGCAGGGAGTGAGGAGCAGCCCATCCGCAGTGCTGGCTGTGTCTGGGAGCAGGTGGAGGAGAAGTTGCTATGGCATTGTGTCATTTCTTTCTTTGGGTGTCAAAACTCAATGGGGACAGGCAGCAGTGGTGGTACATCCCGGGTGCAGGATGGCAGCATCTTGTCTGTGTGTAGAACAGAGGTTTCCCAACATCACTGAATTCCGCTGTGATGGTCCCAAGTGCTGCCTGTGCTCTGGATCGTTTCAGCCCTGCTAGCCTGTCTTCAACACCAGTACCATGGAATGGCAATGCCTGGCTTTAGAGGTTAGAGTTTGCACTAACATTTATGAGTCAGTTAAGCTTTCAATACATGCCCCAAAAGTGGCAGCCCTGAGATGAGCAAGAAGCAAAGTGAAAAAATAATTGCAAGGTCAAGCAAGCCCAGACATTTTCTGACAGTTTTTGTTCCAGGATTTGTCATTATTTGGTGGGAAATCATGTCCTTAACGTGTCAGTTTGTGCCACCAAAGTTGTCTGTACTTTCCAAAATAGAACTGTTTGCAGGGCAAACAAGCCACTCGTATTCTTTGTTTTCTTTCAGATCCTTTGATATGTCTGATGGCTGATAAATGCCAGCACAGTCACATAATTCTTTTCAATGCTTAATGCACGAGTCCCTGGCTTTTTGACTTACTGCCTTACATTCTGAGTGGCACCCTGGTGTCCTCTTTGGCTGAGGCTTCTGTGGGGCTACCCACAATTCATACTTCCTGTGGAAATTCCTCATGTATTTACCTTCCAGCCACGGCAGTATCTGTGTGTGGCCTCAATTCTCCACAAATCCTTGTTTCTCAGTGGGAATGTGACCCTGCCGTGGTTACTGAAGCCTCTCGGGTGGGTCTGAGTCCTTGATGCAATAATTTGTCTTGAAAACCTTGAACAGGCACCTTCCTTGACACACTGGGATCCAGCTGGGATCATGGAATTATAGGGTGGGTGAAGGGGCTGCCCAGGGAGGTTTGGAGTCCCCATCCCTGCAGATGTCCAAGGAAGGACATTCAGGACGTGGCATTCAGGGCTCTTGGCTGGTGACAAGGTGGGGATCGGGCACAGGTTGGACTCGATGGTCTCAGAGGTCTTTTCCAACCTAGGTGATTGTGTGAAATGGAGGAGGGAATTTGGGGTAGGAATGGATGTTTTCAACATCACCAAAGTTATCTCTGCTGTGGCTGCATGAGGCTGGTTAATTCATTTCAAGGGTGGACAGAAATGTTGTATTCTCCTTTTCCCCCTGTGACAGAAGTCAATGCAAACCATGTCCAGTGATATTTGAATAAATACTCTGATACCTACCTGGATCTATGGCAGGAGTGCTTTTTGCCTCTTTATTTCACTTTATCCTCCATAGAAGTGGACTTAATGATTATCACAATGTCAATTATTGCTTACTGTGCACTTTCTTATTGTTAAAAAACCCCACACTAACTTTCAGTAAAAGTGCTCCTGAAGAATTGTGATGTTTCTGGCTTTTCAGGAGTATTTGAACAATGTTTCCCTCAGGTCTGGGCTCACACACCACTAACAGCAGACTTTGGAACAAGTTCTCATTCAATTACCACAGTCCATCCATGGTAAAAAATAGAGGAACCTTGCTCCTGGAACGAAAAGGGAAAATATACTTTAAAACTACTGGAAAGTGGCTGCCTCCAATTCTTTCTGCTTTGTGTAATGTAGCAGTAGCCAAAATGAGTACATTTGATATTTGGGTGGAGAAATTTTCTTCCATTCTTGCAAATTTGCACACCAAGTGGCATCTGATAATACTTATTTTTACTGCTTAGAAATAGAATCTTATTATCTCAGGAAATCCTTATCATCACTAGACATTTGATAAGAAACAATGAGTTAAAGATGATATCAAGCACGGAAGAAACCGCTTGTCCTGAGTAAAAGTGACTTATTTAGAATAAATGTAGACCTTTTTTATCTAGTGGATTTGAGTTTCTTTGTTCCATGAATATAAAACACAGTACAAGGATTTCCCCCCACAAGAAAGCTTTTTGTACTTTTTTTTTTTTTTAAGTTTCCACCTCAAAGCACATAAACTATCAGGCTTTTAAGGAAGGGTTGCTTACCACATTTAGCCTAGAGAAAAAGCAGTATTAGCTTTTCAGATCTTCTGCCATTGCACCCTGTGCTGATTTATGCAAACTGAAGATCTGTCTGGCTGCTCCTGATGATTTGCTTTTCCAGAATTAAGTTCTTTGGCCTTTATGAAGGTTTCAGAAAATCACTTCAAATTCATAGAAAAGCTGGATTTTACTTCTTTTTACCAGTGAAAGGTAGTGCTCTTAATTATCCCTTCTCTGACAGAGGCATGACAAGCTTGGGAATTACTTGTCATTAATAGGTTTTGTTAAATTTTTACGATTTTTTTTCAATTGGACAGTATGATGTGGATGTAGAAAGTTCAAGCAACCTCAGCGAGCTTACAGATATTATTCAAGCTTATTGACCTTATTCCATGGTTTTCAACCCTTTTGCTGTGCTGAATTGAGAACTCTCTATACTTGTAAGAGTCCTTCCTGTGCTTTGGGATGGAGCTCGTGTCCAGGGCTGTGCTGTTGTCCCTGCATGGAGGCACAGACTGCTCCAGTAGCTTCCAGTCCTGTGTGGATGTTTTTCCTGTACATTCCCTCCTGTGATGTTCCACAGGGGAATGTGCATGACAAGATGTAGGACTTGAGCCGGATACAAAGCCAGCCTGACAAAATGCCCTAGGAAAGAGTAAGACACATTTAGATAATGTTGCAGACCAAAATTCCATTAATTTGGTGTGCATCATGAGTAGATGTGTGGCTCAAGCTGTTGCAGGAGGAGGAGCTCCCCTTTCCCTGGACTGGAGGGCCATATGCACCAGAACAGGAGAAAATTCTTCTGGTGTGTTCTCCTTGTGTTAAAACCCACATTGATGGGAACTTAATACGTGTCTAACTCTTAATTCTGCCTTGTATTTTTCCATTTTCCCCAGCCTCCAGACAATGTTCCGTGTAACACGCTTTACAACTTCGTGTCATTAATTAAGAAACAATTACAGCTGATGGCTTCAATACCATCAACTTAATTTCCATCCTTACCACATTTCCCATTTAAATTAACTGGTTTAGGGATTAACGTGTTGTCATTGTATCTGGGTTTTTTTTTCTCTTTACTCTAAATCCTCCCCTGCATTTAAAGATTACTCAGAAAAGTGATAATATTCCCAGAATATTCACCAGGGTGGGGTTGTTGGAGCAGGGCCTTGGGGCAGCCCTGGTGCCTCTTCCCAAGCTCTGGAATGTGGGAGCAGAAGCTGCCTCCAGCATCCAGGGGGTGGAAGTTGGCTGCTTCCAAATATGTGATGAGAAATTATCAGTCCTCAAGGACAGATGAGAACAGGATGGGTTTTCTTTCAAAATACCAGAAAAAAACTTATATCTGACTCCTAAGTTACATTATTTCAGGGGCTGGTGGTGTTTGGATCTGGACCAGTCTTTTTGAGTTTATCCTGATTTCCTGAATATTTACTGGTAAATATTTTGACAGGCGTAGGACATCTGGCTATACTAAAATAAAGCTGCAGGGAAACACATTACACAACTTTTCTTTTATATTTTTTGCTTTCCACAAACAGATGTAATGGATCGAAGTGCCAAAACAGTGAAGGTTTTCATTAGAGAGCTTTCTTCAAAGAGCAAGT
This sequence comes from Vireo altiloquus, assembly GCA_013396875.1. Taxonomy (NCBI): domain Eukaryota; kingdom Metazoa; phylum Chordata; class Aves; order Passeriformes; family Vireonidae; genus Vireo; species Vireo altiloquus. The sequence continues at coordinate 245,299 of VZRF01006827.1, forward strand.
TTTGAGTTGGTTTTGCATTTCTTAAAATTGCAGGACATTGATCATGTCTTAGTGACACTTTTATGTAGCCCATTAACTTAACACTATTAATTTGGTTTTTCTTTTTTTTTATTATCTTTTTAATTTTTATTTAAGACAAAACACTCTCTGCTGCCATCTAGCACCTCAAAACTTAGTAATAAATGGGTTAAGTTCACAAAATAGCCTTAGTTCTATATTGACGTCCATTTTTGAGAGATGATGATACAGTTATTTGATTGACTCAGCAAAGAGGGAACACAGTAAGGTATAGCTCACTTTTGATGGTTTGCAATACAACAGTACAAAAGATCAGCCTTTTAAAAAAGCAAGACATAAATGCTTTTTTAGCAAAAGTAAGATTTCCTCCTGTTTGGTTTTGGTTTTTATCTGTGATGGGTGTGAAAGGGAAATACATGTTTCAAGCTTTTGGCATCATCAGGGGAAGTAAGGCACAGAGACACCCTGAACCCCAGCCTGTTTATCTCCCCAGGCCTGTGTCACAGTCTAGTAATTAATTATTTTTTATGCAAAGCCCAGGCATGCATGGCAGAGTTCAGATTTACAATATACATTCATTTAACAGTGGATTTCTCTACTGCTTTCTGGGACAGATATAATTCCCATGCTTTTCATTACACATGCTGTTTAAATCTTGATCCTGAATTCTTAATAAAAATGATGAGATTTGACCTCAAAGTCTAATACCAGTTTTGGAGACAAGGTGCTTGATGTGATTTCTAGAGGATTATTTTTAAGAGCATTCGTAGATTAGATCTTTGCGAATGGTTGAGGGATGTGCCCAATGAACCTTGTCTGCTGCTTTTCACCCTCCCTTCAGCATCCAGATTGATTTTTATTTTGTAGTCCTTGAGTCTGTGTAGCTGTGTGCTGTAGGGATACATCTGATATTTTTATTATCCCTTTGTTGATGCAGGAATGTGACAGTGCTGTTTCTGCCAACTTTTATTGGAGTTTCCCCATACTTAAAGGCAAAATGGTTTCTGATTGAAGTTTGAAGAGATTGTAAGGCTCATTCCAATGGCTCAAAGTGTGTTTTACAGCTGCACTTCTCTTTTTTAGCTGCAAGTGTGTTTTAGATGATTGCTGCCTTCCATCATTTGTTACCTGCAGTTTGTTTTTCTTCCTGGATGGCAAATCCTGGAATGGTTTGGGTTAGAAGGGACCTTCAAGACCATCCAGTGCCAGCCCCTGCCAAGGGCATGGACACCTTCCACTGTCCCCAGTTGCTCCAAGTCCTGTCCAGCCTGGCTTTGGACATTTCCAGGGGTGGGCTATGAACAGTTCCTCAGGGCAACCTCCAAGGCTTTGCCCAGGGAGGAGGATAACATGAGGTGATAAGTTAAGCTTATTGGTGTGCTTCTGGCACATACCTCATTCTGAAACAAACAGAAGATAATTCATAGAACCACAGAATGTTCTGAGCTGGAAGGAGCCCACGGGAATCACTGAGTCCAACTCCTGGCCCTGCACAGGCCACCTCAACAATCCCACCCTGTGCCACAGAGTGTTGTCCAAATGCAGCCTTGGGGCCGTGCCCATTCCCTGGGGAACCTGTTCAGTGCAAAGCATCCTCTGGTGGAAGAACCTTTTCCTGATATCCAAGCTCACCTTCCCCCAACACAGTTCCAGCCATTCCCTCTCATCATAGGGAAAATTGGGGTAAGGCACCCATCTGTGAAAGGGCATATCCAGACCAAGAGTTGTTGTGTGGCAGTGATGGGAGACATGGCTGGCTGGCCATGAGGGTGGGAAGGAGCACATCTCCTACATCCAACCCCTTCCAGCCAGAGACTGGCACAAAATGGCAGCGGAGAGGCAGCTCCACAGGGATAAAGGGAAAGGTCACTCATTTCATTTCGTGAAATGCTTCCATGCACCTTCTCAGCACAACACTGGCTGGTGGGAGTGGAGGAGGCTTCACATCCTCTCTCCTCGCATTGTCTTGTGGGGTTTTGGGAGAATTCTTGAGGAATGATTCAGAAGGGCACTGCAATACAGTGCCAGCAGTTTGGAGAGGAAACGTCTGCTGGCTGTGGTATGGGAGGCTCTGTGCTGTGTGTTTGTTGGGGTCCCATATCAACCTTTTCTTTTCTGTTTGCCTGGGCCCAGTTGTATGTCACTGCTGGGAATGGTGACTGAAGGCAGTCACTGGTCCCAGTTTGGTCACATTTCAGGGCAGCCTGTGCTCCTTCATTCCTGGAGCCTGTCACGCCAATGCTTATGGCACATTCTATCCCAGCACTGAGGGATTGAGTTACAAACGGACATAAGCTTTGGAGTTTTTTGCTTTAAAGCCATCAAAATGCAGAGTTCCATGAGGCAATGATTGTTTAATAACTGGCTGATCTTAAGAGTGTTTTGTTGTAACGCACCAAGTTGGTGTTTGTGAGCGTTTTGTTGAAGTTACAAAGCATCGATGCTTTTGGTTTGGAAATTGGTAAAAGCATGTGGCAGGGCTTCAAGCACTGAGTGCTTTCAGATGCTGTGCTGCTCCTTTGATTATTGAAAATGATTCCAGCACAATCCTGCTAATTTTCTCTTTGTGCTCCATTAATTTCAGGAGACTGTTAAAAAGTCCATCTAGGCAGAGTGCTTATTTGCCACTGGGAGGGAGATTTTGCAGAGCCAAATTTTAGCAAACGCAGTAGTTTCAAAGGATCTGGAACATTTTCTTGCTGCTTTTCCTCTCTCCATATATTTTTTTAATTTTTTTTCTTTTCAGTTTGTGTGCATGTGTGTGTGTGTGCACATTACTCACGCTGCACCCCATTCCTTTTCTTCTCCACAGCATCCATGGTACACCACAGTATAGCTGAGCTCATTTCTGCTTCCCTGGCATCCTGCAAGCTGAACATGGGATGAGGATGTTCAGGAGAGGCTTCCTGAGCTTTGGGGATCATTAGGCACAATCACATGCAGTCCTTGAAAGCCCAGGCAGGGAGGGCAGGAGCATTTATCCTCCCAGTAGCTTTGTACCTTGTCACCTGAAAACATATGACAAACACTGATTAATCTTAACACCATCCAAGTGTGAGAGGTGTATATTATTATATCCCTCTTGATGGAAGGGGAATCAGCAAGTAAGAAATTAAGCAATTTACTCTCTGACAGTGGCAGAGTGAGGTATAAAGGCTGGGTGTCCTGATACCTGCTCTCTCCATTAACAAGAGATGTATTTGTTCTCCAGAGGATTTTTCACTACCAGGGGTAGGATTCCTTTGCCTTTGAAAGAAAAATAGCCTTCCCATGCTGCTGCATCTTACAGTTTCTGCCAGAAATTACATGTGGCACATTGTTTCTGTTCCACTCTCTCCCAGAAGAAAATAATTTGGGAGAAAGCATCAACATCTTAATCTACATTAAAAATATTTTTTCCCCAATATAAACAGGATTTGAGTTTATAGTTGAAATATATTTTACAATAATAAGAAGCAAAACTAATCCCAATCTGTATTATTTTGCTGCACAGAATAATTTTGCCAGCAACTTGCTTTCAGAATAGGTAATGAAATGTTTTATATCAACGTGAATGAAATTTTGCAGCCAACCTCTCCTGAGCTGGTGCTACGGACTCCAAAAAATGTTGTTTACACAGTTGTGTTGCAGATTTAGCATCCCAATTTCCTACCCTGGGTTTTATGTGTAAAACACTCTCCTCATGGGAAGAGAACAGCACTTTCTAGCATTGCTTGTTTCACATCCACGGCAGGAGGGTTCCAGGCTCACATTTCTTGCCATCGCTTTTGAATGCAGTGTCTAAACAATGGGCCCACCTTTCTCCTACTCTGTCATCACCTTTGTTTCAGAGCAGACTTCTGTGGTTGTTGTATCGTAACCAGATATTGTGGCCAAATTTACCATGTATGAGATCAATGCTAGACTGAAAATCAGGGTATTAAGTCAAAACTCTGCATTTTTCACGTGATCTGAAATACCAGAGCATTTAATCTCTTGATCAGCTTTTTTTTCTTTTCCTTCTGTATATGGTTTTTTTTTCCCTTTCCCAAAATACCTCTAGAATTAAAAGATAAAGGGAGAATAAATTTTCTGCCTGTTCCACAGTCCTTGCCTCCCCCTCATGTTGAGGATGTGAGTGCTGGTGCCTCCTGCACTCTCGAGAAACACCAGTGGGATCAATTACATCATGTTGGGTCCCAGGGCCTCTGTATCTTCTCCTGGCCATCCTGTTTGCATCTGGATGCAGAAGTAGGAATAGAATAAGTTCATAGAATTTCATAGAATCCCAGAATGGTTTGGGTTGGAAGGGTCCTTAAAGATCATCCCATTGCACCCCTGCCATGGGCAGGGACACCTCCCACTGTGCCAGGCTGCTCCCAGCCCCAATGTCCAGCCTGGCCTTGGGCACTGCCAGGGATCCAGGGGCAGCCACAGCTGCTCTGGGCACCCTGGGCCAGGGCCTGCCCACCCTCCCAGGGAACAATTCCTGCCCAATATCCCATCCATCCCTGCCCTCTGGCACTGGGAAGCCATTCCACAATTCCACTCCTATCAGTCCATGCCCTTCTAAAAAGACCCTCTCGAGCTCTCTTGGAGGACCTCTTCAGGTACTGAAAGGTGTCATGAGATCATCCCAAAGCTTCTCCAGGATGAACACTCTCAATTCTCTCAGCCCTTTCCCATGGCAGAGCTGCTCCATCCCTCTGATCATCTTTGTGGCCTCTGGACTTGCTCCAACAGCTCTGTGTCCTTCTTCCATTTCAGTCCCGAGTTGGATGCAGCACTGCAGGTGGGGTCTCACTGGTGGGGTAGAGGAGGACAATGATCTCACTTGCCTTGCTGCCCACACTGCTTGAATTTGCAAAGGAGCTGCTTTTAAGACTGCCAAAAACAGAAAAAGAAAACACCCTTCCTGCCCATCCATAAATATTTCACTCCGATCATTTCTAATTCATTTCTTGGCTCACTGGGGGTGTAACATTTCCTTTGCTGCCGTGGTGGCACAGGAGGCAGCCCAGCTCCATGGCTCCTGGCCACCTCTTCCTCACTGGATACAGCTCTTGGTCAACAAAAACTGGGACCAGCAGAGCCCTCCAAAGAGGACAACTGGCCCTTGGCTGCAGAGAAATGTGCAAATCCTGCAGTCCCTGGTCCTTCAGGCATTTGCCTCTGCTTGGCTTGGAGCACGGGAATAACCAGTTTGTTCCACTGAGGCCAGCACTTACAGGATAAACCATCCATATGCACAAGTGTTCCAGTGGCAGGCCCCCAGTTAGGGTTTCCTGACCCCTATGAAGAGCTGGAAGAAGAACACATCTCCTGCCCAAGGGCTGCAAGGGTGCAAAGGGCAGGCTGATGCCAGGATGGTTTTCAGAGCCCAGATGTGCTCCTGTGCATGGCATGGAGGGAGTTTGGAGGTGACTCTCCAGGTGCTGCTGTCACCCATGTGTGCCCTGGGCAGGGCACGGCCACCAGTCACAGATGTGTTGGTTTGGTTTCAGTTGTGTGTCTGTCATGTGACCCAAGGGCTTGTTAAAGCCTTTGTTTTATTCAGAGGTAGCAAATGCTCCAAGGTCCCTTCTGACCTCCCTTGCAGTTATTGATAATCAGCATTTCTGAAATTTCATTTCTCTATGGCATGATTTTTTCCATTGTCAACCAGGGCTTAACACGGTGGCTGTTTGTTAGTAATTTATTTGAAGACAATGGTGGAAGATGCCCTTGATCTATAGACTAAGATTTTATTGTTTTGTCATATACATTTTTGGTAGATTTCTTCTGCTGCTTCAGAACAAACAAATGGCTCCAATCTCACTGAATCCAGTTGGGAATACACTTTATTCTTTAGCAAAATGTTGTTGTAATGAAATGGTTTTGTTGGTTAAAATATTCTCTGCTTTATTTGTAAGCCACAAATGTGTCTTCCCATCTTGACTCTCACAAAAGAAGAAATTTTCCAGTGTGCCTGAAGTTCGTTAGTTAATTCAGTATAATGCCAATCAGATATTCTCTGAGAATTGCATAAATAATCTTTTGGGGCCCATGTTTTGCATGTCTGTGTAATATCCAGCATAATTTTCAAGATCGTGATTCTTGAGGATGGAATTGGAGGAGAGAATGTTTGAAGAGGATTTGTAATATTTACTGCAATAAAGAAATTTAGGGATTACTCAAAGATCCTGTCAGTATTTGGGTCAGAAATATAGCCCAGAGGTATTAGTATGATAGGCAAGTATAAGCATTAGACTGTATTAGTGATTTAGCTATCATAATAGCACAATAGTCCATCATGTGATGGCTTGTGCACTAAACATTTATTGTGGATTAGCTGGGAAAAATGCTCAAGCTGTCTTGCAAACAGACCAGGGAAGGTGACTGTTCCTCCTTTCGGTGGGTCTGTCCTGGAAGGAGATATATTGGAGGGGAAGAAGTCTGTGATTGTAGCAGAAAAAGGCAAAATTGTTTCCGTCTGAGTTTTTTAATTCAAAAAAATAAAATGTTGCTTCTGTAGCAGTGGTCAGCAAAATAAGGAGCAGTTGAGCTATTCTTCTTTGAAAAGGAATATCCGAGCATGAGCAGCCTGTCATAATTTAGACTACATGTTTTGGGGAGCCATTTTAATATCTCTTCTGAAAACAATGACTCTATATGGAAATTTTTATTACATTCCCAAATAACAATTTTCTGTGCTGTGATTCCATCTAAATCCCTTTGCCTACTCCAAGTGTAAAAAAAAAAGCTTAATCCACATGAATGTTGAAACACTGCTCAGTTTAAATTGAGTTTTGTGTGATGTTTCTGAGTGTTTTCCTATCTCATAAACATGTACTTTTTCCAAAGGAAGCTGGAGATAATAGGCAGAAGTCTACTATCCTTTTTGCTTTGTTAGGCCAGGCTTTATATCCTTTGATCCTCCCCTCCTTCTCCATGACCTGTGTTAGGGTCTTAAAATTACACATTCCAGATTACACCTCCACAATTTTCTGTCCTGGGATGATGAAAGGATTTGCATATTATGGTAATAATATAAAGAATCCTTTTGGAGCCTAGTTAGCGTGGCTAATTTGAAACTACAAAAAAAAAAAAAGTAATTTCCAACGCAAATTATAATATTCATAAAGTGCTAAACAGACACCTAACTAATTTTTAATCGCCCTCGTATTCTCGAGTATCTTGCACTGGCCTTTTTAAGGCCTGTCTTCTGGCTCCCATTTAATTTGTCCTTAGCTGTGTGCGGTGGATTAGCATTTCATCAGGTTGGATTAAGATTGAGCTGACACTGAAGCTTTCTTTTTTATTTTTACATGCGCGTGTGCGGGGCCGAGCGGATCCGTGCCCGCTCCGTTATCCTGCCGCCCATCCATCCCCGGCAGCCTCCCCCGAGCACGGGAGGGGGGACACAACCGAAACAGACGAAACACGCGTCAAAAAAAAAAACAAAAAAAACCAAAACAAAACAAAAAAAACCCTAACGACGTTTAAAAAAAAAAAAATCGACATTCCCCGAGGGAAAAATTGCATTGAGGTTGCTGGCTGGGTCAGTGCGTGAGATTTCATCGGGCTAAAATGATGTCACATGGAGCGAGGGCTTTAGTGGTTTTATTTAGCTCCTAATCCCCACACACTGCTCGGCCAGTTGTCCATGTGCGCCGTCCCCAGCGGCACAGGATAAAGCATCTGGGCCGAGCGCGGCTGCTCTCCTGCGCGGCCGCTCCGCACGGCCAGGGCTGCCCCTCCGCCGGCCGCCGCATGCTCTGCCTGCTAGGGTTACCGAGCGTTAATAATTCAGGCGACACTCGGAAAGGCAACACCGCCGGCCCGGTGGTTTCTGAGGTCCCGGGAGGGCTCTGGCAGAGCGCGGTCCGGTTTGGATGCGTGCCGGAGAAGCGCTGAGAAGGAAGGCACCTCCTCTTCTCCGTGTCAGCGGGAGCAAGCGGCCAAGCGGCGATGCCCATCCCCAGCAAGCACCCCAACATCGGCCGCTCGCAGAGCTGGGACGCTGCCGGCTGGTACGAGGGGAACTGGGAGAGCGAGAACGCCTTCGAGTACCAGAGGCCACCGGGCCGGAGGAGCTCCCTGACCTATGGCGGTGAGGGCGGCTGGTACGAGCCGCCGCGGGCAAATGATATCATCTTGCAGGGCGGTGCGGAGCTGAAGCAAGAGGCGTACCCGTACCAGGATGCCACCTTCGCGCCGGGGCCCCTGAGGAAGGGCTCTGTCCCCGACTTCGCCTACTGCGACCGTCCGGCGTCCATGGCGGGCCGGGGCTCTCTGCCACCCCAGGATTACTACAGCGACCCGTCGCTGTCGGCGAGGTCACCCAAGGACCCCCGCTGCTACCGCGACCACGTGGCGGGCAGGCCGCTGTCGAGCTACGGGGCACCCGGCAGCCGCCTGTCCTGGGACCAGGCCGCCGTGCGCCCGCCGGCCCCGCCGGAGGCCGCCCGCCTCTACAGGGACCCCAAGCTGGTCCTGGACGGGCAGCGGTTGCGCGGCAGAGATGTCTCCCCGGCCTGGTACGGCACGGAGCCCGCAGGCCCACGGTACGCGGCAGAGCCGCCCGCCTTCCCCAGCAGGCCCGGCTACAGCGATGGGACAGAGCGAGCTCCCGAGGCGGCGGCAGCCAGGCAGGCAGCCCCCACCTGCCTGGTGGTGGATCCCACCAGCGGCACCGGCGCCGGCTACGGGCCGGGCAGGGAGAGCACCGGCGCCAAGGGTCCCTACGACAGCTACGAGGCGGCGGTGGCAACGCCTTCCCACCCACCGGTGCCCCCCACCTTTCCTGGGCCGGAGGGCAAGAGGAGCTTCGACCCCGAGTTCGTAGCGCTGCTGCGTGCGGAGGGCGTCTCGGAGAGCACTTTCGCTGCCCTGCTGCAGCAGGGCTTCGACTCCCCGAATCTGCTGGCCATGATGGAGGAGAACGACATCAAGTCGGTGGCGCCCAACCTGGGGCAGGCCCGCGTGCTGTCCCGCATCGCCCACAACTACAAGGCGGAGATGCAGCTGCAGAGGCAGGAGCGCAGGAGCGGGGCGCTGCGCCCCAGGACCCGCTCCAACAGCTTCAGCCACCGCAGCGAGCTCCCGGCCGAGTACGGGGTGCCCACCGTGGACGGCCCCGGCGCCTCGCAGCACCCGCCGCCGCTGCAGCCGCTGTCCCCGAGAGGCGTCGAGATGCACCGCCGGCCGTCCAGCGCCCCGACTCAGCACCTGCTGGAGACCGCCACCTACCCGGCTCCCGCAGGGGCTCCTCAGGGGCCACATTTCCTCCCCGGTTCGGGATACAACACCCCCCTGCCTTGCAGCACCACGCACCCGCGTCCCGCCTCTGCCTACTCTGCCCCGGTGGGCTTGCCCATGACGGCGGCCAACCCGCACGCCAGTCCCAAGACGGCGTACCCCACCACCTACACCGTGCCCATGGAGCTGATGAAGAGGGAGCGGACGACGGCGGCGGCGGCGGCAGCATCACCGGCACCCAGCCCCCACAGCAGCCCCCAGCTCCTCCGCCGGCCGGGAGCACCAGGAGACGGCGGCCTGGCCCCCACCGGACCCGCCTTCCCTGCCCAGCTCTCCCCGTACCCGAAGCTCAGCAGGCGCACGGGGCCCCCCGTCATCGTCTCCACCATGGCATCGCCTGAACCAAGTAATTACTGAAAGGGCTTAGTCCGTATAGTAGTTTAGAACCACCTTGTTGTCGCTTAATTTACCCCTCAAAAAACCCACGGTAAAATACCATGGGGGTTTGTGCCTAAATATTAGACACTGTCCTACTTAGAAAAGAAGGTGAAGGGGATTTCTTTGCAGGGCTATGCTGGCCGTGCAGAGCTAAAGATGCTGATTCTCGCTCTCTGGTTAAATTCCAAATATTTTATTTGTTTAGCCAACTTCAGTTAAACGCAAGCGGTATCTCAGATAATGCTTCCAGGGTTAATCTTGCCGTTCCCGTTGTTTGTAGAGAACAGGAGATTAGACGCTGTGCTGTCTGAGCAATTAGGACTACAGGGTTTGCTGCAGATTGACTTTTTACCGCTGTTATCAGGCACAAATGTGTTCCTCCGAGGAAATGGTTAGCATTGTTTTGACTAAATTCATCAGATAGTTAATGGTGTTATTCGAGAATCGACTTACCTTTGGCCATTACCTAAGGCTTTTCTTCTTATTATTAATTTGCTGTTTTATCAGGCATACAAAATAAACCCCTTGATTTCCTTCTCGAGATGCCTGTAAGTGAAGCGATAGAGCTGTTAAAGTAATAGGGCTGTGCTTAAAACTAAAAGCCTGTCATTAAGCACTGGAACAATAAAAATGAATGGTGGCTCCTAGACTTCCCTTCCCCTTCTAGAAACGCTCAGGCCTTTGGCTGCTCAGATGAAAAGCTGAACAATCCAAGCAGGCTCTGTTCCTCCACTTTGGAGATGTATGTTGATGGTAGCACTCAGAGCTTGACAGAAACTTAACCCCAAAACCACCTGGATAAGTATAAGGGAATTCAGCAAATCCGTTCATTTGTGGCTGGTTTGGAAAAACGTGGAAAGGCACCCCTTGAAATGTTTTTGCTGGTAGTGACTCTGTGAGCCGGGAGTTTTCTCCCTGTGCAGCTCAGCTGAACTCCCATGCAAACAACTGCCGAACAATGTGCCTTACCCAGCACACACACACAAAGCTTTAATGAGAGGGATACCATTTATAGGCATCGAGACGGTGCCAAACTGGTGATGCCATTCCACAGGAATCTAAATAAAGAATGATTTTGTGAGTGGAAATGATAAAGTTGTCAAAATGCAGACGCTTGGCACACCCCTTTCCCTGTCATACCGTAATTACACAGCTAGGAAGTAAATGCCGGTCCTTTCACGCTTATGAGTCCTTTATGTAGCTGGTGTAATGTATTGATTTCTTAAAAATGCTTCAATATTAGGCAACATGTTCTGTGTTGACATGGATCAGATGCTAAAGTAGTACATCCAGGCAGTATTTTTAAATAAATGCGGCTAAAAAGACGAACTGGCATAATGTGGGGAACACAAATATGTTCATTTATTTGCGCTGTGTCTGATTGAGCGGTCGATGCCGACGCAGTGAAAGCTCTGGGCTGAAGGACCTCCAGAAAACTGGGATTGGGAGCAATCTCCTCCACCATGGGAAACAAATCTCTCCTTTCCTGTGTCTTGTTTATAAACCGCAAACCCCGTTCTCCAAAAATCTTTAAATTATCCCTTCCCTTTGCCAGAATTACTAGTGCACAGCAAGAAGAAGCCACCAGCATTTCTGTGCTGTTGAGCTCTTTCTTGCTTGCTACTCGACCCTTTTTTCTTTTTTTCCTTCTTTTGCCTACGACCATCTCATTTGCATGAGGATGACATTTGTTGCTCCAGTAATTTCATCTGATAATGGCCAGCTTGCAAAGCGGATCTGAAAACATATTCCTTAATTATGTGTTGCCAAGCAACGAGAGGGTTTGGCCATAATCACAGAAAGATTATCTTCTCATTGAAGGCCCTGAAAGGTTTAGCTGAAGTAGGACCTGTAAAATCGTCTTCATTTTTGTTTATTTCCCCTTTTTCCTTTCCAAATAGCCTGAGAGATTTTCTTCCTGTTAAACTATATTTTAAAAGTAGAAGCCAAGATAAGGCACATGGCACATGGAAGGATACAGATTAAAAATGAAAAAGTGTGGTGGTTTGTAGATGTTTGAGCCGTGTTGAGCAGGAGTGTTCACACTTACCCACGAGGGGATAAGTTGAGGTTAGAAATATGTTAAGATGTTTTAAAGCTTTGAGTGGATGGCAGAAACTTGACTAAATCCGGGGAAATTGTATTTGCTGGCAAGAAGAGCCAGGATGTGTTTTTAGGAGCAATGCGCCTTCTCCTGGCTGTAGCTTTGGCTGTGGATATTTGAGGCACAAGGTGAAAGCAAATTCAGTTTTAAACTCTGTCTCCAGATGGCTGCAAATATTTTCTGTCGGTGTAGGTTAATGTCTAAGTCAGCAGAGGGTTATAAAGTGCACATTACAGCCCAGTCATGTTTTGAAGCTTGTTATATGGATAAGACCTTAAAACAGATAATTTTGGGGGTTTTTTAAGTCTTGTTGAACTATGCATTGTAGTCTTTCAGTGAGTTGTTCCTAAATACCCCATTTGTCATTCTGTGCTGAGTTTGACACTCCGTGTGCATTCTGCACAGCTTCTGTTCACTTTGGAGTTGGGGCAGAGGGCTTGCCAGGAGGAAGGTGTCTTCTCCTGCCTGCTATTCCTGATGGTAGAGGCAGGATCCCAGGCAGGGATACAGGCACGTGCCACAGGTCTATGGACCTCTTGCTTTGGCATGGTCAGATAAAGGAAAACGAACAACTGCTTTATTTTATCCATAAAATAATTAGTTAGAAGTTAGATAAATTGCCCTTCCTCGGAATTGCAGGGTTGTGCGAAGAGAAGGTGGTGAATGAGCACCTTAAAGGCTTTGCAGTGATGTTGGAGTGACGTCTCTGGAGATGAGCCAGCTTCCCGTGCCAGGAACTCCCCTGCCACAGCTCTGGCAAAGCTGCTGCTCTCCGTGTCATTGAGACCTTGTCAGGAATAGCTGACAGGAATGCTCCTGCAGCCTTGCCCATCCGCAGGATCGCCAGTAGTGAGCACACCAAGTCAACTCCCGGGCGAGCAGGGAGAAAGCCCTGCAAGGTCTGAATGACAAACACGTGTCAATAGGAGGGCTGAGCCAGAGCGGGTTTGTGGCCAGCCCCGTGCTGAGCTGGGAGGGAGTGCAGGGAAATAAATAGTCCAGGTCAGCAAAGCTGCTGAGGGCAAACAGCATCTCACGGTCACTGATCACATTGCTGCAGCTCCGCCTCCAAATTTTGCAACTTCAATTTATGATGTTTGCTAGTATTTTTATTAGATTACTTAATTTAATTTTTTTTTTAAATCCAATGTTGTAGTAGTAAAGCAGTTGGCAGATGAGAAGTCTTGTATTTTTGTAGCTAGCCTGGACTTCTCCCAAACAGGGGCTGGTCCATATTCCTGTTTCTGATGCTGGGTTTATGGAGCTTAAATGGGAAATGGTGATTCATTGCAAATATGTGTTTTGGGTGGTTTTTCAAGCTCTCGTTTACACACAAAGGTATGAAAGTGAATTATCACAAGAGGGGAGATGCTTCCCACAGGGATGAGGAGCAGGGCTGCCCCATAAAGTCAGGTGGGTATCATCAGGAAGCAAGAGAAGAATTACTTGGCTGTAAGATTTGGTTGAAAGCTTGACCTTTTCCTGAGCAGAGAAAGCCAGGCTGAGGGCAGCTGCCCTCCTTGGACAGGTTGTTCTCTCCAGTGTGAAGGGGACTCATCCTCTCTTTTATCAGCTTAGAGGGAGCTAGAAATGCCTTTCACTGTGATTAGCTCAGCTCTGCTTGTACTCTTCAACACCTCATTGTGATGCCTTTTATTGGTATTTCCTCCCCCTGTGACAGATAAAAACTGCGTTAACCACACATAATTGCAGGCTGAAACTCTTCACATGGGCAACCCCCAAAGAGGAAAGGGCATAGGCAGGAGCAAGGGCCTTGATGGATGTTAAAAGATAGTTAAAAGAGCCCATCGAAGATGGTTAAGAGTGACATTTACCCATTCTTTTAAACTACTAATTCTTTTAACCTAATTAATTCAAGCTAAATTGCCATAGCTTTCTATGGGTAGTGTTTAGCAGGATATTTCCTACACAATATAAATTTCCTGAGCATTTGCTGATGTTGATTTATTCTTTGCCCAGTACAGTGGACAGCTCAGAAGTCAACTTCAGGTTTTCTTGCATGTGTTTTCTGTACAAATCACGGCATGGAATCACAATGTGTCCATGTAAGGCCACTCAATTGACAATCCGGCCTGAAACTGCACCAAGGGAAGCTCTGTGCGCTGAATAAATCTGATTTAATTTGCACATTGACCTGACAGACCACAGCATGTCCTTGGAGCCATTCCCAGCTACTGTGTTAGTCCAGGTAAACTCTGCATTGCACTCACTAACAAGAACTCCAAAAATGGAGTAATGTTTTTAACTGGGGTTATAACTTCCGTACAGAATTACAGGTTGAAATAAGCAGATGAGTCTTTCTCATGTCTGCTGTCCCTATGGTCACAGCATCAAGACATTACTTTGCAAAATGATGAGAGAAGTAGCTGGAAAACTCTCAGTGAGTTTGGAAAAGCCTTTGAAAGGCTCAGCTGAGCCTCACCAACCTCAGCTGAGCACATGAGAGGGTGGATCTTAAAATGGAAGGGACCCCAACTGCCCCCCTTAGTAGGGTCAGTGGCTGAAGAACAGAAGTTCTGAAGAAAGTGCAAGAGATGTGCTGCTCACCGTCTTGATATAACACTGACTACCTTGGCCAATCTGCACGTACAGTTCACTGATGGCAGAGAATATGCTTTAAAAATACTTCTTTAAAGGCTGAAATACGCTTTTTATAATGGTTTTATCAAAAGCAATATAAAGTGTCAAACTCATTCCAGTTGCAATTCATTGACTTTAGTGCCATGGCAATAAAAATGAATTTGGCCTGTCGAAGGAGAATGTGTTGTCAGATGCACAAGTGTTGTCATCTTCAATTTACACTTTCCTTTCACCCTGTGTCTCTGGTTCTCTAGCATTGTTAGGACTTTCATATATCCAGATCATTCTCTGACTATATTTGCTGACATTTTTTTAGCTTTCTCATAAGTAGTTTCCATAGCTACAAACTTTGTGTTCACAGAGGGGAAAAAAAAATTTAAAGGTTTCTTATTATTATTGTATTAAACATTTTTTATATTTCTTCTCCTTGTCATTCTCATATCATCACACTGCAGCCCAGTTTAATGAAAATGCTTCACAACTGAATTGCCTGTTATTTTTAAAAGCAAAGTAGGTGCTGAGCTGAATCCTTGAAAAGCAGAAGACCAACATCATTAAGCCACTGATGTAGAATAAACATTGCAGACGTAGGACTGGTATTAGTGAGGTTTATAGATGGCAACTGGCAGGCGAGCTTTTGACTTCTACACCTAAATAAAACCTGACATTAACAGCATTCTGCTGGCTTTTGGTAAAGGAAGCTGATTTTTAATCTCTTTTGTCTGCTGTTGGTAGTGTTTTGTTAAAGATGAAGTGTTACTTCTGGGAGTGGGATTTGCGTGGGTTGTTTTTCCAATATTTATTTCCACCTCTCCAGTAGGGAAGTGCTCTGGGCAGCAGTGCCAGGCAGGGCAGCCCTGGGGAAGGGTGTGGGCAGAGGTGTTGGGCAGCGGTGCCAGGCAGGGCAGCTCTGGGGAAGGGTTTGGGCAGAGGTGTTGGGCAGTGGTGCTGGAGCAGCTTTGTTCAGGGAAATGGGAGCCTCTGAGCACCCAGCACCGTGTCCGGGGCCTTGCCTTGTGCACCCTCAATCCAATTAGCTGCTCCAGAGCAGATGGAGCAGATTAGTGCCTGGCTCTCCTTCCTCCACCCTCTCCCCCGGTGCAGGGGTGTCCGGCCAACAATCAGCTTAACCGTGGGTCCCGTGGCACAGCTTGGCACAGCCCCCACCCTGCCCGTGCTGCCCCTCAGGGAAACCTCTATACTCATCCCCTGGCCTGGTGGCTCCAGTTCTTTGGTACTTTGGAAGCCCCTCACCTGAACTCGTTTGCCAGGCATAAATTCCACTTTTTTCATTTGCAAAGAGTGTCTGCAACGTGGCCACCAGATGTGTGAGCCATGCTCGGTGCAGAACAGCAGCTCCAGCAGCAGGGTCAGGGCTGGAGGATCGTGGTCCTTTCCCACCTGCAGCATTCCCTTCCGGAATCTCAGCCAGCAAATGTGGGGTGGCCAAGGGAGATGATGCCTCATCTTGTAAATGAAAGCAGTGTCAGGCAAGGAGAGGCTGGGAGAAGTGACACCACAAGACTGTTCCTGCTGTTCCCAAAAGTGGTGCAGTCCCTGGGAAAAGGGTGCTTTAGGCTCTCTAATCTGAGACACAAGCAGGTTGCCACAAGAAGAAGGAAACCAGCAGGGCTTATCTGCTGATGGAGATCCTTGGCAAATACTGGTATGAACAGCCAAGATGGCATTCTCATGTTTTATTTATATATGCAGATATGTATAGACATGAAAATGGGGAGAAAAAAATCTCAAAAATATAATCAGTGTCTCAGTCATTATCCATTTGGATCAGTGCTTCTTCAGTCTTCATTGTTTGCCAGAAGTGTCTTGTTTTGGTTATCGAGCAATTTATTTCCTAGCTTGGCGAGCAAACAAGCAGACGGGACTTTGTTTAGACAGCAAAACACGGTGATAAGAAATAATTTAGGATATACTTTCCATGAACAAAGTCAGGAAAAGAGAATCAGAACTGAGGTGTCATGGAAACACTTGGTCTGTATTTTCCAGATGTGAAGGTGGTATCTCCAGGTGGGTTCCCTCCATCCAGGGAGCATCAGGAGGCATAGGGTGGCGGGATGCAGGAACCTGACAATACCCCCCTGACTCCCCTGCTAGTCTTAACACGTGTATTTCCTGACACTTGTGCTAAACACTGCAAATCCCTGAGTGCTTTCAAGCTGCCTCCTACACACTGACCCTATAGATTATCAGCCTTTTCTTAGGATGGCCTAGTCTCTTATTGGAGCCTGTTACCTGCAGAGTGAAAAAAAACCAGGAATGGAGATGTCACATGCATTTGTTTTGTTCTCTGCCCTCTTCTGAGTGCTTTATTAGAAAGGCTTAAATTAATATTGAAAAAGTACAGTAGTTAATGCAAGTGCATATATTTTGTTTTGTTGATGCAAGGAATCTTGGTTAATATCATGAAGGATAAAAGAGAGGATTCACTGTGGACAGCAGAGAGCTTCAGTGTCTAGACCATCCTCCTGGGACACTGAAGTAATCAGGAATGCTGAAATGTAGCTTTAGTTATCCCACCTGGCCAGCAGTTCCTGTAATCTCTTCTATCGAGTTTTCCCCGCCTTTGAATTCTTCCTCATGTTGAGTGGACCTGCATGAGAGTGGGAGATGTTATCTTACCAGCTGAAGCATTTGGCTTAAGAGTCTTAAATTTCCATTTCATTCTTGTCCGCAGCAAATGTGGTCTCGTTTCGTCTGCAGTCAGGGCTAAAAGGTCCTAAAACCAGGATTACTAATAACTAATAACATCAGGGCAATGCCAAACAACCTGTCATGCTCTGCAGTGGAAGTTTTCCCCTTAGGGCTCATTTTTATTCAGCAGGGAAGGTGTTCTCTGTATTTTCTGCTCATCCTAAAAGCCCAGGCTCCCTCAGAGCATTGTGGCATCTCCCATGCCGTGCTCTGGCTGGAGGGAGAGCCAGGGGATCATTTCCCTGGTGTGAGATAAGCAAGATACAGAGATACATCCCATGAAGCAGCAGCCCCACACTTTGGCTCATCAGCTCTTTTTCACTCCAGTTTTCTGTTTCTGAAGCTTGTAGGAAAAAGGCCAACAAAATTATTATTTCTAATTTTTGTAGACTATCGTTCCGGAGGAGCAGTTTCCAAAGTAGGGCAGTGAGTCAAGTTCACTTGAAAAATGGTGATTTTGTCATTGATTTCAATAGGAGAAGGATTTTTACTCTCTCCTGCAAAAGGAACCAGCTCTACATCACTGACTTTTATTGCATTTCTTAAAATTAGATCTACAAACCCAATGGTTTCCTAAGCAGGAGAAGCTGTACATTTCATGCATTGGAAGCCTGTGCATTATTAAAAATAATAGGATAGATTTGTCAAATGGATAATGAGTAGGTTTCTTTCTCTGGTTTTCAGTGTTTTAATGAGTGCAGGAAATGTTTGCTATTTATTTGCTTTCAGGTTTTACCAAGGAGCTCTGGAGATAATTGTCAAATTTCCAAGTGTGTATCAATATTTCATGAAGCTCTGTTTTCCCTCTGTACATTCACAAGTTGGGTCATTAGCACGGGGACTGATATTAACAGGCTGAAGCAAGGCATGAAAAGGAATTCCACCAAACACTTGCAAGTTTGAGAATTTCTGAAACAAAACTCTAGTCAGGTCTTCTGGGTAAAATAAATATCGGTGATGTTGCTTGGTTTCACATGTTAAATCTGTTGGAGAATTTCTTGTTTGATCTCGGTTTCTGTGGTTTGTGGACCTGATCCAGAGAACACCAAGGCTTTGTGTGTGTGTTCTGTGTGTTTGGCCTCACGCCCAGCACTTACCACAAATTGGGGTGTACTTTACAGAGATAGGATATCCATCCACGTCATCCTCTGGAAAAAAAGCAAATTCCACCTTTCCTACTACCAGCAAATTAAATTGTGTTGAATTAATCAAGCTCAAATTGCTTTTAGATGTGGTACCAGTCAGCACAGTTTGCTGTTGACTATTCAGTTTTGGGTTATTTTTGCATGGTCTTTGAGGTGCAGAAGTGGCTGTGTGTTAACAACTTTTGTTCTTCTTTGGATATTTGCCATTTAAAAGAGGTTACGTTTTGCATATGGTTGAATGTTTCTTTTTTCTTCTGTCATTTTTTTGTAAAACCATCATATACTTGTTCTCATTCTGATTAGGTGACTTACCCTAATTTTGGTTTGCTCAGCCTAAAACTCTGGTGTCAGGCTGGCTTCTGCTCCAATTTGTGTTCCAGCCCAATTAGCTCAGTGCAATGCTCTCAAGAAAAAAAAAAATTTAGGAAATTAAAATTTTTCATAGATACGGACCCACTGTGCTCTACTGTAGAGAGGGTGCAAAATTAATTGATAAATTATTGTGGCTTTTTGACCATTCTAAATGGTTGCCATAAATGCTTCACCAGGCACAGCTGAGTGGCAGCTGGGAAAGAGCAAAAAGTGAGACTTTAAACTTGATTGAACTACACAAAATCTGGAGCACAAATGTGGAAATCTGAAAGTGTACAGAGAGCTGGAAGGTGGATGGAAGGAGCATCCAGGGCTTCTGAAACAGAAAGGTGCTTCAGAGTTACAAGTGATTAAAGCAGGAAGGGACCGGTGGTGCTTCCCTGGAGAGGGAGGGATGGAGTTCTGCGGGAAGGGCAGAGCTGCCTGTTTGACAGAGGGGTTTCAAGATCCTTGGACCAGCAGATGTCAGAACTGGCCTGTCTGTCAGTATTTTGGGATCATTTTAGGATTTGTGACAGTATGGGCAAAAGGAGGGTAAAGCAAAGGAGGTCACTTACGAACACAAACAGCAGTGTTAATCATGGTAGCAGTTCAGGAGGAGAAAGAGAAATGGCAATCCTGTAATATTGACACAACGAGAGTGTGTGGAGATAATGAATTTGGTTGCAGCTTGATATGACAAAGTTCCAGACTGTAAACAGAAATATTTGTCAGAGGGGAGACAGTGCTCAGGGTGAAAAACAGGTGCTTTGCTAAGTAAAAATCACCTTGTAAAGGATTAGCAGCTGTGGGGGTTTGTAACAGAAATCCAGAGCAGATCCATTTGATTGCCTTGTCCTCTTAGGAGGGAGTTTGGAAAGTTGGCAGTAAATGTGTCTTGTAACTTGTGCTTAGCTCTGAAACTGAGCTTTTCTCACATGGAATTTGTTTCTTGGTAGAAGATGAGCTGTGTCCTGGGAAATGCAAAGGGAAGTCCCATCCTAGCATGGCTTCTGTCTTTGGTACAGCAGCAGGACAGCTCGAGTAGAGGCTGGGGACAGCACAGCCACGGTGTTGTGTCCCTAGCAGAGGTGGCACTGGGGAGAGGAGTGGTGCTGAGGAGAGTGAACCTGACCCTTTGTATCCATCCATGTGTGCTCTCCTCCCTGTGCAGCCAGCTGAGGTGGGGAGAGGCTGAATCAGCAGCGAGGGAGACTGGCCTTTCCCGGGGGAGAGGAAGGCAAACACATTGGCACAGACATGTGGAAAGCAGACCCCTCAGAAGGGTTGGGAGAGGCAGCACTACAGAGCTCTGTGCTCAGAGGTTCTGCGCTGTGCAGTCCCATTATGCAGGCAGTTCAGGTATGGGAAGTTGCAGAGCACTGGTGAGAGCCAAAGGAGAAGCTCCACTCTTCTCCCAGGGCACAATGACCTGTTCTGCTCCAGGAAGGAAGAGGCATCAGATCAGTGAAGAAGAGCACTGCTGCTCTAACTCCTCCTGCAAAGCCTTGCTCTCCTCCCAGAGCCCTCAGGCTCTGGAGCTGCTGCTGGACTGACAGAGTGAGAATTTGCAATGCAGTTCCCACCCAGCTTTTGGTGTTTTTTGTTTGGTCCCTGATTGCCTGTGCCAGGTGCCAAGAGGACACAATTCCTCTGTGCGATGCCTCCTGGGAGAATCTGGCCTTACTCGGGATAATTTCCTGGGAAATCTCCAATTTCCTTTACTCCCACTCTAGGAAGTTATTAGGCGTGCAGAGTTAATATACCTCTTACCTGTTTGTTTGATCTGTTCATAAGGCACTTACAGCCCCAGAGTTCTTTGAAGAAGCACATACTAAAGGGTGCTGGACAGCCCAGGCTGCATGCACTGCTGAGAGTAGGCAAGGCTGGAAACTGCCCCACCGAGTCAAAGGGAGCAGCTTTCCTCCAGCACAAACACATCTGGAGAAGTGGGAGAGGAAGGAAGGAGGTAGGAGAGCAGAAGAAAGAGGAAAATACTGGTATCAGCAACATTAATCCAGCCAAAATACTGCAGCAGGACAGAGGGTACCCTAAAGGTAGCCAGTTTCTAGGAAAGTATTCCTTTCTTGGGAACAATGTTGCTGGTAAGTCACAAAATGTTTGTGTTCCAAGGTTTTTGTACACTTCTCCTCTCAAGTTGGTGCAGTTACACGCTTTGTTTGTTTGCCTCCAGCTCCTACCCTTCATGGAGTTAGAAATACTCTGACTCATGTCTATCCAAATACAGCAGTGCCATGCTTGGTAAGTGAGCCCTTGGGGTCTGAGCAAAGATTTTCAATCAGAATTTGGCAAAATAGCAAGTTAAAATTCTTTTCAAAAAAACTCTCGATTCCAAGATTTCACTTTAAATTTTCTTGTAAACAGTGTGTGTGACCTGTGCTTTGATGCTTTGTATTAAGCCACGTGGAGTTCCTGGTTGTCAGTGTAAGGCAATTTTGGCAATCTCCTGGAGTGATACTTATATTCTCCTGTCAAGTTTGGGATGATTGTTACCTTCTGCCTGGAAGTGGATCATGAGGGTGTGCTCTGAGATTTCTTTTTGGAGGCACACTTGGAAAACTCAACCTTACTGCTGCCGTTGCTCTGTGGTCACCTGTCTGCAGCCCACAGCTGTGCTTCTCAGCCTCCCTTACATCTGACACTCATGTTTTGTTTCAATCTGTGGCTGGTTTGAAGCAGGAAAACCTGAACCCCCCATGCTCAGTTGGATGGGGGGCTCCCATCACCCTGAGGAGCGTGCACAGCCCTGGGAGGCCACAGTGAGAGCATCTCAAGTGTGCCCCTGGAAACAGTCCATGACCTCTGTTTCTCCGTGGCCAGAGTCCTGCGCTGAGGAGAGGCATCAGCATGTTGGTTTTCTGCTGCAACCAAGGAGTATTTTCTTCTCCCTTTGCCTTCCCAGTCTCCCCAGATGCTGCCTCTTCCCCGGGAGCACTCTTTTGGCACCGGACATTGGAATTTCCATCATGGGATGTTCAGTTGTCTCAGCACGACAGGTATCAGCTTCTCTCTGATCACAGAGAGAAGTCAGGTGCTGGTCAGATTGACAGATCCACATGTGACCAGCACAGGGGAAAGCAGTAGTTTCTCTGCCTGTGTTTTTTTCCCTTTTCTGTGCAGCCTCTCTGTCCCTGTGCTGGTTTGAGAGACACACATGCTCCGAAATGTCTCTTCTTAGAGAGTTTGTTGTGCTTGGGATCTGGTCTGCTGTTTAAAAAAGCTGCACAGCCTTCCTGGTTAGTATTTTCCATCACCAAGCAGGGCAGAGGCTGAGCAGACCACCCACCACTGCTGCTGTACTGACAGGGATTCTCGGATGCTGCTGAGGATGGGCTGACTGATGCTCTCAGAACGTGCCAGTCCTCTCGTGGAGCTCGTTGGGCGGTTGCAGCCCACCCTGTGAAACGCAGAGCTGTGGTGGGGATGTCCAGGGGATAGAGTGACAGCTCGTCACAACTAGACAGCAGTTCTGTATTTGACATCTTGAGGTCAAAAACTGTCAGTTCCTTATTTTTTACGGTGTCTTAAATCGCCTGGAGAGTGTTTTGAGCCTTGTCAAAATGAATTAATTAAGGCCAAGCCATATTCACAAGCCTATGCTGCTCTGATTCAGCAGCAGGACTGTGCTTGATTTTCAGCCTAATAATTACAAGTGGTTTTGGAGGATCTGAGGGGCTGATAGAGCCCATTTGTGTTTCCTCCAGAGCTACATGTGCTACAGTTTTTACTTGCTCTTTGCTTTGGCAGTCTGCAGCATTATTTTCCTCCCCCTTAGGAACACAGCCAATTTTCTAATTACGGAAATCACTCTGCAGCCATTGTCGCTGTTCATTTGAGTTCTTTGTCCATACCAAAGTTTCCAGCTCCCCAAAAGATTTGAAGTCACTCCTTACTACAGCTGGAGTAGGACAGGAGTTTTGGCTCAGGGCAGGCTCTTCCTCTAACTCTGTTAAGAACCAGGCATCAAACACCACTGTGGGCAGCACATTCACTTTGTAAGAGCTTCAAATCCATCTCTGGCTATGACAAATACTGCTGAGGTTATTTTTCTATTGGATTCTTATATAAAAAAAGTAGTTGTGAGAAATAAATATCACTTTGTGCTGGGCTTTACTGCTTACTGGGCTTTGAGCCTAAAAGGATTTAAAAGTCATCATGCTTTAAGGGAAAGTTGTAGCGAGAAAGAGGAGGTGGAAGCTTGCTCCAGCCAGCTGTTGTGATTTGGGAAAAGGCTTGTCCTGACTGATGGAAAGGAGACTGGGACTGAGACGGAGAGGCAGCCAAGGCTGACACAGCTACGCCCAGTGGGATTAGGACCAAAGTAGAAACTCGGCCTGCAGGGGTTTATAATTTCCTTTATATTGTGACATTAATAAATGCAAATCTTTATCTTTCAGTTGTTATCTTCCCTTGTATCTTTTGTTAATGAGCATTGTCCCCAGTTCAGGCTGCACCAATAACTGGATGGAGAGGATGGAGACATTCGTGTGCTTTCTTGTGCCATGCAAAAGTACTTGGGGGTGTGAGGAAAGGATATGGGCTCTTCTCTGTGTCCGTGTGCCAGCTCCTCCTGTCAGCCTGCAGTTGGACATGAGTCCTGGAGACAATGCCATGTTAATGCAGCACAGTTCAGTGCTTTTGGTATTTCACAGTGCAGCACAATAACTTTTTTTCTCTTTTTCTGAAGTACATCAAATTCAGAACATATGCACAGTGTCAGGGCTGCTCTTGCCAGTCAGCCCAGAGAAAATGCTCAGATCAGGCCTGGTTGGTCACCCAGAGGGAACTGTTGAATGGAAAGATGGTGGGTTTAGATCAAATATTGGGGAGAAGTTCATTACTGTGAGGATGGTGAGGAAGCTGTGGCTGCTCCATCCTTGGAAGTGTTCAAAGCCAGGCTGGACAGGGCTTGGAGCAATGTGGTCTAGGGGAAGGTGTCCCTCAGGGTGTTGGAACTGGATGAGCATTAAGGTCCCTTCCAATCCAAGCCATTTTGTGATTCTGTGGCTCCTGCACAACTTGGCTTCACAGTGGAGGCCACGGAGGCCTGGTGCTCAGCTGGGGCTGGGCTCTCCATCCCAGTTGATGTTCTTTCCATCCTAGATGGGTCCCATATGGAAGGGAGCTCTCCACTAGCCAAAATAAAGACACTCAGCAATCTGCCAGAGCCGATTAAAGCGTGTAGTCTATTACAGGCAGAAAGAAATACAATTTGGGGCAGAGGATACAAAATACATTTGCAAGGCATCTGAGCCTGATGCTAAGACGTTCTTTCTCTCAATGTTGTTGTTGCCAATAGCTTCTCTTGTGCTCAGACCAAAACTATTTAGGGTGGAACATTTGCTCCCTACTTTCTAGCAAGCCTGGTCACAGGAATGAAGAATGGATTCTTTTAGTGGCCGCAGCTGGTTTGAATGATCCCCACACTGAACCCATTGACTCGAGGCACTCCTCATGTAAATCACAAGGAAGTAGCAACTGGGATTTTGTTTTTGTGCCTAACAGGGGCAGAAACAGCGAAGCAGTCACAAGTCGATTGCTTGAACCCAGGCACATGTCAGGGATGTCCCCTGCACACTCTGTAGCCCATGCAGGCAGCAGGCAGTGTTCACCAGCTCACGCTGAAGTCAGGAGGCAGAGGAGGGTGGGATGTGTTGTTGTCTGGGTGTCTGTGCTGCATCCTCACCCACACCTCCTGCAGGGCCCCCAGAGAGCACAGTGTGGCTGCACTTGGTGCAGATCCATCGTGTTCATTCAGTGAGAGCTGGAAGAGGAGTTCTTCAAGAATTGTGACCCTTGCATTACATACAAAACAAAACAAAAAAGTCATTAAACTCTTCCATGTCAGTTGGCAGGACCTTGAGCAAGGAACTGAGATGATCTGCACCTCTCTCAAGGTCTGCTTCTTCTGAGGAGCAACAAAATAGCTTGTTTTGGTAAGCTTGGGGAATCATTTCCACACCCCGTGACAAATCTATGTCTCTTCTTATGGGGGATCTCTCTGCTGGTTTTTAAGCTGAAGGAGAGTCAGTTTAGGTTAGATATTGGGAAGAAATTCTTTCCTATGAGGGTGGTGAGGCCTTGGTCAGAGAAGCTGTGGCTGCCCCTGGATTCCTGGAAGTGTCCCAAGGCCAGGCTGGACAGGGCTTGGAGCAACCTGGGACAGTGGAAGGTGTCCCTGCCATGGCAGGGGCTGGCACTGGATGGGATTTAAGGTTCCTTACAACACAAACCATTCTAGTATTCTGTGATTTTATGTTGAGAGCAGCTTCTAACAAGTTTCTGCAGAAGAATCTCCTTCCTTTTTTCCTTCCAAAGGATGAGGGCTTGAGGAAGACAAGTTTTGTCTGCTTGCTGAGAGAGAACAGCAGGTCAAGGAAGGCAACTTGTGTTGGGCTGAGAATCAGGGAGAAATTTGGGAAAATTCTTGCTAGAAGTAATGCCACCGAACAGGAAGGGGTTTGATGGTAATTAAAAAGCCACCTCTGTATTATTAAGTGTTCTTAGGAAAGTCAGCTGTCCACGTGCTCTGGGTTTTTTAAACAATATTGGGTTTTTCTTTGTATTACCAAAGGTATTAATTAGAGGAATAGATTACACTGAGTACTGTACAATTATCTCTTGGGTATTTGTGGAGTGAACGATGAAAAGTGTGTGCAATTGTACAATGCTCATTTAGCTGGGTGTCTTGATGAGCACCATGTCTTACTTCCCCTCTTTGCCACGTCGTCTGAACCTGTTGATTACAGCCAGCAGGGTGGTTTTGTGTCAGTGGCAGCTCTTGAGGGGGGAGGTTTTGGGACCCCCTCAGACAGAGGCACAGTGTTGGGTTGCTGTTGCTGCAGGAGCCTCTTTTTCAAGATCACAGAGAGTTTTCTCAACACACTCAGTTTCATTTGGTTTGTTTTGTAATCTGTATGATCTAGTCAAGTGTATAAACATGTAGACAGGGGTGGGATGCACCAGCATCCTTCTTTGCCAACTGCTTTCTGCTGCAAGGCAGGAAATATGGTCAACTTTCTGAAATTTCAATGCAAGACTCCTTTCACTCTCTTCCCCTATTCTTACATCCCCTTCCTCTTTTTCCCAACAAAGAAATTGAATGTGATCAGTTCATTTTCCCATACCTCACTTTGGTGGGTTTGTGGCACAATTTAAAGACTAAATAAATTAATTGAGACTCACCATACGGTCTATAACTGCAGCTCTTGGGTTGATAGGTGATGGATTTTATTGAACCAATAAAATACAGAAAATGGTTAGAGGAAAAGAGCTTACTGCAGTGATACTGTTCAGTGTGATTTACAGTTTTATAACTGTAGGCAAATGTGAAATATTTTTCACTATCTTGGGTATACATTATTAGATAAACCTATATCCTGTGCTCACCTACATCAGCACTGTGATAGTGAAGAGACATAAAAATGAAGACATTTTCAGCCCATTAGAGTTAACGTGGTTTCAAGAGCAGTCAGTTTCTCTACAGTTTGGATTTTATTTGTCTCTCAATGTGCTGAGGATGCCTGCAGGAAATGCCTGCCAGCAGCTGTGAGAGCTGCGCTGTAGCAATCCTGTGCGTGCACGAGGAAATAAGACACCTTAAATATGAATGTTGTTGACCAAAACACCAGTTCATGAAAAACGGAGAGAAAATATGGATCTGTGCAGGAATTCTTTGTTGAGCATCCTGATCTGTCTCCTTGTTGCTTTGCTGAGGTTGCCCCCATGGGAAAAGCCATGCAGGGCAAGGACATCACAACTTCAGGAGGTCTCTAAAGCCCCTCACTGTGGCCAAAGGTGTGAGGGACTTTGAGGAGTCCTGGGCCACAGTCTGGAGCTGGGCCAAGCTGGGGCTGCAGCACTACAGCTCCTTCCCAAGGGATTGGAGGGCAGGAGAGCAGGAGACACCCTTGGAGCTCCAGGGTGATGGTCAGACCCCTGTACTTGGGGGTGAGGTGGGTGTGGGACTGCCACAGCACAGGAATAGCTCATCATTCTTGGAATCGAAAGAGAGGGATCTGCCAGTGTGTTATCTGGATTAATGAAGATGAAATGTGCTGTATAAATACATCAGGAGCGTGATCATGCCGTTATCCCTTGGGCTACTCTGGCTCACAAGGAGAAAAGGTTGATTTGTATTTGTAGATGATTTTGCTTGCTCTGCCAGTGCTCATTTTTGTTACAGTACGAAAGCCAGGGAGTGTGTATTTCTTTTGCTCAAAGATGGAGCAGATTAGCAAAGATTTTTCTAGATTATTGTCGTTTAAATAGGTCTGGTTTAAGATAAATGTTTCAACTACAATTGCTTACTAGTGATACTATTTTAAACACTGATGATAAATTGGGGAGGTTATAAGCTCTATTATTCAAGGATCTGTGCAATATTTGGACATTGAACATGGTTTTCTATAAACCAGAAGGTGCTGGCGTGCAGCTGACTGGGCTGGGGGCCCTCTGACTGGGGTGGGAGAGGGAGAGATGAAGCAGCTTCAAGGGGTAGGATTTACAAAATGATGAGAGTTTAACCTTGCTTTGACTCCAGCCCACCCTGGGCACAGAGGAAAACCCCACGTGGAAAGCCTTGATGGGGTGACCATCACTTGTGCTGACACGGGGAAGGTCACAGGGGGGAGGGGCACACAACGCTGGTGATGGTTTTCAGTCAGCATTGCCCCGTCCCCTGCTTCAATTTAAGATGTGAAATGTGTGGCTGGGGATTATCACTAATCCACAGAATGTTTTAGGGTCAGGGATGAGAAAAAATGTTAGGTATGTTCTCAGCCGTTCCTAGTGCATGCTGTGCATCCAGGCCCCTGGAGCAGCCTGGCTGGACAGGTCTGGAGGGGTTTGCTTCAGCCTCCAGAGCTTCGAGGAAGCTGCAGTGGTGAGGTGGGGTGACCAGAGGCACCTCAGCTTCCTCCTGGGTCCTTACTCAGAGCTTCTGTCCACTGTACCAAAAGAAATCACATCCCCAATGTCTTTGGAGAGTTTTTGGAAGAGTTTTGGCTGGTTCCAGCCCCGTTTGGGTCCACAGGCTCTTGTCCAGACCTGCAGCCTGCGTTTTGCAGCCAGGCAGGAATGCTAGTGGCCAGGAAAAGCCTGATAAAAAGGGAAAATAGAGAATGGGAAAGTTAATCATTGAACTTTTTGTTATCTTTATTCAGCTTGGAAAACTGAAGCCAGACAAGGTTTGCAGGGGGAGATAATATCTTTTATTAGAGCAACTTCTATAGTTAGGAAAAACCCCACATGCTTCTGGGACCACATGCTTTCCCTCAGATCTCCACAACTGCACATTGCATTAAAAATAAAATTAATTTAATTTTCAAAAGGTTCAGCGGATATTTGAAAAAACTGAATTTAAAAGCAGCTTACAAAAAACAACAACAACAACCAAAAAAAAAAACCAACCAACCAAACAAAAAAACTCATTTGGTTCCCCATCCCTAGAACATTTCAAGAAAGATTCAGTAGCCCTGAATTACAAAAGACTTTTTTTCTGGCTTGAAGTTTACTCGCAGGAACATGACAGCTGTGTACGAAAGGGCTGCCCAGGGCACTGGTGGAGTCCCCATCCCTAGAGGGGTTCAAGAGCCGTGTGGATGTGGCACCTGGGCACATGGGGCAGTGGTGGCCTTGGCAGTCCTGGGGGAATGGTTGGACTCCATGATTTTCGAGGTCTTTTCCAACCTAAATGACTCAATAATTCTGTGAAGTCAAAATTTCTACATTTAGCCTCATTTTGTGCACCTGAAAATCTCCGGACCTGTGGTCATGCTCTCATTTCTTCCTGAAATAACTACAAGGCCCTTTTGCACCTTCAGGATGCCCTCAGCACACAGGAGTTATTGGTGAGCAGCCAGTGGAGCTCTAAGAAGGTGCAAAGTCAGAAGGGCTAAGAAGGGTGGGTTTAATATACAGACTTCCCTGCTCTGACCACCACTTTTTTTCCCCTCAGTCTAAAAAAAAAACATTAAATGATAATGCTCTAAGATATGGGAGTTTGTAAATAATCAGTGTATTGTTATTAATCAGGGTAATTTCTCTGTTTCAGGAGATGAGACATTATTATTAATAACATTTTCAGTGAGAGGTTTTGCGTGCTCTCCCTGACCTTATGAAATCTCCAGCCTACAACCCAATTCTGTGTAGTCTTCTTTTTTCATTTTTGAGTGAGAGTTTTTTTGGTCTTTTTTTTTTTTTTTTTTTTTTTTGGTTTTTTATNTTGATAGCGTTCTACATCATCCAGCACACCAATTTAAAATTCCCTCAATCCAGCTTAGTCTCAGCTGTATTAATGCATGGCTCGAGGGCACAGATAGCTAAAAAAGGGCTGTATTGTGTGGCATCTCTAAAATCTTTTTTTCTGAGAAGTTGGATAAAGAGATTCAGGTTTCTCAGGGGGGGCTTTGGGTTGTTTTTTTTTTTCCCCCAGCTGAGTGAGCAGCCTTGCAGGTGGCTCAGAGAGAAGCTGTCAGGCCAGGAGATGCTGCTGGCCCCCATGTCATCCCCCATTCCTCTTGAACTTCCCAGCAGAACATTCTCCTCTGAGAAGGTGGCTGCAAGCACAGTGTGGGATCCTTCGTCATTTTCCTGATGTATCTCGGGAGACAGCTTTACAGCAATATTGAAAATAATCAAATATATTAGTTAGGGAACATGGGTTGAAGCAGGAGTGATTTTCTCTTCAATATTTTTCCTAGGATATCACACTCAGAGCTTCTTAATGCAGTCATGCCCAGGAAATCCTGCCTGAGGTGCAGCCAGTATTTTTTTCAATATTAATTAAACCAGAAAATATTTGTGTTCATGGAATCATTGAAAGGTTTGGGTTGGGAGGGACCTTTAGGGGTGATTTAGTCCAATCCCTGCGATGAGCAGGGACACCTTCAGCCAGACCGGGTGGCTTTGAGCCCCGTGAGGTGATCAGCCTCCCTCCTCAAACTGTTCCCTGAAGGATACAAGGGAGAGCAGTCAGGGTTTGGTGGTCACTGCCAAGCCTGGAGCTTTGTTTGCTCTGTTTTTATGGTTCTGGGCTGCTTTAAGTGTCAACAGGAATGTAAAGTGTACCGTTTGTTTTTTTAAAAGTACAACCATGATAAAATCCTAGGACAGACCTGTAAAGCTTTAGTTGTAAAAGTAAATCAACTTTAATAGCAAGTAGGTCGTAGTTAAGTGCTTTTGAATGTTAGTATTTAGGGGGTTTTTCTCACTTGGTTATAATCCGGTGCTACAGGGATGTGAGGGTGTTTAACTTAGGGAAATGAGTGGGATTTGCAGGCATTCAGCACCTCCCAGGACCTTCCAGGGTTATTCCCCCGCTCACATACCTCACCATCCCTTCTGCACTTAGAGGAATTGCTCTCAAATTCCTCAAGGAGTGATGGGAGAGCACAGAGGAGCTCCAGGTACAGACTGGGGAAAGAAATGGGAAAAAAGTGAAGCAAGAAACTAGGACAAAGAAAAGCAGGAGCCGTGTGAACCTGCTGGGAACATGGCAGTGCTTGAGCTTCCCGTCTGCGCTGAGGGCTCCTTCACTGGATCTTCGCCGTGGGAGAGGGGTGGGGATGCGAGAGAGGAGAAAGGTGCCAAAGGTCCGGCGGGCTCGGCTGAGGCGTTCCCGCTGTGGGCTGAGGAGCGGTGGCTGTCCCGGGCTCCAGGAGGGGTGACCTTGCAGCGGGGTCGCTGAACAGACGGTTCCAGCTGGGCTTGTGCGCTTGGCCAGCGCCCAGGAGCTATTTTAGGAGGTCTTAGAAGGGACGAGGCCTTGGCAGGACCTGTGGGCTTGGAGTGAGCTCTCGGTTCTGCCTGCAGGAGCCAGCAGGCATCAGGCAGGCTGCGGAGGAGCCCCCGGCAGCACACGGGCTCGGGGCCAGCCCGGGGCCGGCCTGTGTGCTCCTGGTGTGGCTCACAGGGCTTGGGGACAGCCCGGGGACAGCCCAGGGACAGCCC
>VZRF01006827.1:276027-338246 GCA_013396875.1 Vireo altiloquus
AAGACCAGGGACAACCCAGGGACAGCCCCTGTGCTCCTGGTGTGGCTCTCAGGGCTCGGGGACAGCCCAGGGCCAGTCTGTGAGCTCCTGGTGTGGCTCTCAGGGCTCGGGGACAGCCCAGGGCCAGTCTGTGAGCTCCTGGTTGCCAGGCACGGCACTCGCTGCTCATAGCCTTTTATCCCTTTGGATGAAGGTGCTGGAGGTGTCCAGGTGGATTTAAAGGATTGGAGCCATTCCTTGCCCCTGGCCGGGGCTTCAGCTGCTCCCTGGCCCGTCTCCAGCACGTGCAGGAGGAGCTGAGGCAGCTGCCAGCCCTTCTTGGCACTCTGTGCTTGGCCAAAAACTGCTTTGGGGAGGCTCCTGAAGTCAAGCTGGGCTCTCACTGAAGGCTCCTACATTGCCCTTATGGAAAAAGCATGAGGTAAAGTCTGGGCTGGATCCTTTGGGGTTGTTGTCCCTTCTGGCTGTAAACAAGTGACTTGAGATGACAACAGCTACGGGTGGACATGGAAATGAAGATTTATCTTCCAAAAGGCTCTCCAGGCTCCCACCCCAGCAAAGCAGTCCTTTCTCTCCAGAGACAAAGACTCCTCCAGTGCTGTCTCAACCCTCCTCTGGGATCTAAACTTCCAGCAGATCTCAGGAATGCCAGCAGCAAAGCAGAGATGTTTAGAGGGAACTCTGTTGCTTGAAAGACCGAGAGCACTTTCTGTCCAGCATAGTGGGAAGGACTAATGTCAGTGGTTAACAACATCACTTAATTCCTACAGCTATCTCCCAATGTGGCCTTTTCTTTGTTTTCCACTCAGAATCTCTCATTATCAATGTGCAAATACAAGTTCCAAAGGTGCTGGTGGCACACGGACAGCTGCTGGGATTGAGTCCTTCCCACTTCCCAAAGCTGAATCCAAGTGCTCGCTTTGGTACTTTACCTTTTTTAATTTGAGGGAATTTCCAGTCTAAACCGTAGTGGTCTGCGTGTGTGATAAAGCCAAGTCTGCACCCCACAATGCTGGTGTGTTGTGGACAGCCCCACTGCTGGTCTGGTGGGGGTCTCAGGCAGCAGAATTCCAGGCTGTCCCCATGCCAGGGCTGTCACTGCCGGTCGACAGGCTCATCTTTAGCCTTGATTTCAGTATCTCATATTCCAAAACATTTTTACAGCCTCTGAATCCCTCGGGGCAATTTGAAGTTTGAGCAGCCTCCTGCCCAGATGGCCAATATCAGCAGCTCTCCCCGGGCAGCAGCATCCTTCTCCTTGGGTTTATTTATTTTATCTTCTAAATCAAAAAACAAAAAAACCAACTAAAAACCAAAACAACGAAAGCTGTCCATTTCCTGGAGCAGCTCATTCGGTTTTTACTGCTGTAGTTTGTTTCCATTTGGATGGAAGGGAAAAGATGATTGGATAAGGAGGATAGGGAGGGACCCAAAGGAGAGCTGGCACAAGATCTTGTCCCTGGTGCATGATGCCGTATGGCTGGAATGTGTGGCTCAGAGGTGAACGTCCCACCCATGAAAAATAAAGGATATATCCTGCAGCTGAAGTGCAGCACGGGAGAGAGCGTTGGATAATACCAGGAAAGCTGCCCACTGAGCTCTAGGAATACAATTTGTTTCTAGCACTGGGCTTAGTAGTGGAGCATACTCAGGGACAATTTATCAAGGGGTTTTTTGTTACCTTCTCCATGTTCTTTTTTAGTATGAGCTGCAAAGTTCAGCCCTGGGCAGTGGGACAGTTTGAGGGTCCATATGGTGTCTCAATCGTAACCATCAAACTCTAACTGAGCTTTTCCCCTCTTTTTCCCATCCCTCTCTTACAAGAAAAAAGAAAATACAGGAATCTGAGCTGCTCTGAGCAAGCAGTTCCTCACCCAGGTGCTTCTTTTAGCTTTCTTGGTAGCATCCCTCCCTCACCACCCCATATGGCCTCTCCCATCTGCTCTGCCTCTCCGTGCCCTGGCAGCTCCCACTGCCTCCCTGGTTTTGCCGTCCCATCCATCCGTGCCCTGCTCTGCACTCCCATTCTCAGGGTCCCTGGATGGCCCTTGGGGCCAGCACATCCCTCAGGCACTCCTGTCTCCCATCTCCTTGTGTGACCATTAGGAGTTTCACGTTAACTCCTCTTGGAGTCACTCCTTGGTGTTTGGTGTTCACAGACACGGATTTACCAACCTGACAGCGTGGGAATAACCCAAACAGCCACATTTTGTTATGTAGCAGAGGCCATGCATTACTCTTCTATTACTCTTTTGTTTCATTAACACCAGTTCCTGTCCTTGCAGCTGTCTATGCAGTGCTCCAGGGTGAGATTTACTTCAGCCCAGAGATAATTTCATAGATGAGCACTCTAGAGTTTTGCAAAGCTTTTGTTTGGCTTTCGTGCCCCAGGGCTGCATCCCCATGGCATCAGCAGTGTATCCCAGTGCTTAAGGAGGTGTTTCTCTTGTGTTTACCTGCAGGACACAAGGAAAGAGTAAGAAAATACCACATATATTTATATTTTAACTGAGCATTTCTCTGTGGCTGCAGTGTCTGTAGTTCGGCTGGGGATTGTAACCACGGTGCTTGGATCGCCTAATAAGGATTTTGTTTTATATGAGAACTTCCTATGAATTTTTAAAAATACTTTCTCCAAGGAAGCCCTGAAAAGTTATCTGGAAAGGGAACTGGCCAAAATCCAGCTCCTGTGTGCTGACTGGAGGAAATGTGCTGGAGAGGTCAGGGCTTTGCACAGGCTCTTCCCAAGAGCAGGTACGAGTTTTTTCCTTTCCAGCAGGGCAGGATGGCTCTTACTACCTCTTTGCCCATCTCTGGAGCCCTGGAGTTTCTCTGAAACATGATTTCCTTTACCAGAGGGGACTGCCATGAACCTCTGGGTTTTTCCAGTGGGCTGGAAGTTGCCTCCACTTTGCCATCCTCCTTCTTCTCCACAGCAGCCGTGGCTGTGAGCCAGGAGCTCCAGCATCAGTTCCAACACCTGGTCTGAAGGAGAAGATTTTGCAGCCTTTCCCTGGTAGCATCTTGGCAGCCTCAAAGATACTTTGCTTTTAAAATACAAATCAATCCGTGATTATTTATAAAAAAAGATATTTGATGTCACTTTCTAAACATGCTGTGTGGCTTCTGTCTGCACAGGACCAAGTGCCTCCAGAGTATTTGTAGTTAGAAAAAACAGCAAATACCTGTTTGGGTTTTTTCCCCTAAGTGTGAGATAAGACTTGTGTCCTATTTCATTTTTGCATATGCATTTATTATGAGAAGCATTTGTTAACAGGAAAAGTTAAGTGAAAGGAAATGCATCACTGGTGAGCAGGCTGTGGTGGAGGAGGTTGGTCCTGTGGATCCTGCAGCATCACAGTGCTTTCCCAAAACATCCCCATCCTCACAGAATCACTCAGTGGCACCTTTGCCACTCAACCTTGTGGGGCCACCAGGGAGTGGGGACCCCTGGAAAGCCACCTTGGGACCTTGGCTCCCCAGCTTGTAATGCAGAGGTGATGGCAAGGACAGCAAATCTGTGGGGAATTTCAAGTGTTCAAGCAGTGGTTTTGTTCAAGAGAAAGATGTCCCTAAATCCTCTTGTCCTGTACTCAGAGACTGGATTTTAGGGAGCCTGAAAGGTCTTTTGATGTCAGTGTTACAAGTTGGTTCCAGCTCCAGGTAATAAACTTTTCTTCTCCTTATTCCTGCCCTGTCCTCCAGCTCCAGAACTCCCCTGGGCATCCCCAAGCACCCGACAGGGTGAGCAGGACTCTTGTGCCAGTGAATTGCTGCCCTTTTCCTCCTGGGTGTTTGCCTTGGATCGGCTCTGTGTGGTCCAGGACCCTGCAGTCTGTGGAGGGAGGGGAGGGACGATGCTGTTGGATGCAGCAGGGTGGTGATAAAGTGGGGATAGAGTAACTGTGCAGAGGCAGTGCTGATGGTATTGAATGGGACTGAGGTGCAGATTTTTTTCTTATTTCTTGGATGGGGATTGTCTGTAGCTGCTGGTGCTGCTGGCAGTGACAATGGCAGCTGGAAAGAGGGAAAAACAACTGCTCCAACAACTGCTCCAAGCCATGCTCTGGAGATGGGGCATTGCCCAGGCACAACCTGCCCTCTTTCTCACATCCCAGAGCAGCAGTGTCCTACATACTCTGACAGAGTGTGGGATTGGGATGACAAAGTCATAAAATATCCTTAGGTGGAAGGGACTCACAAGGATCATCAGCCCAGCTCCTGTCCCTGCACAGACACCCCAACAACCCCACCCTGGGCATCCCTGGCAGTGCTGCCCAAACGCTCCTGGAGCTCTGGCAGCCTCGGGGCCAGGACCATTCCCTGGGGAGCCTGGGCAGTGCCCAGCACCCTCTGGGGGAAGAACCTTTCCCTGAGATCCAGTCTGAACCTCCCTGACACAGCTCCAGGGCATTCCCTCAAACAGTGACGTGGGGCTGCTTTCACCTATTTGGGACAAACGCAGCAGGATCAGGAGATGGATGTCTCGAAGAAGATGTGAATCCTGCCAGCGATCGTGTGTCATTTCTGATGCTGAAAAATCAGTTGATTCACACATGAAGAAAAAATTTGGCCCTTGGTTTCTGGGTGCAGCTGAGATCAGCACAGCCTTGCTTTCCCCAGCGCTTTGTGTTTGTTTTCGAGGTGCTGCTGCTCAAGGCTATCAGCCTTTTTCTGGAGCCACGCTCTGCATGGAAAGAAAGGCATGTTTCATTTTTAAGTTGAAAAAAAAGCCACACACACAAAAAAACCCAAACAAACATAAAACGCAGCGTGGCACAGATTAAATCCATTTGAGACAAGTTGAAAAAAAAACCCCGCCGTATGTGCAAGTCAATAGGAGGAGGGGAGTGGAAGGGGGAAAAGCAACTGTGACATATACAAACCCTTTAGTGTGCATAGCATAAGATTTTTTGGCTGGCACTCACATGATTTTATTCAAGGGCTGGGAAAGAACTACGATTAGTTAAAAGCTTCAGCAAAGTCTGGAGGGAGCGCTCTGAAGAGTTGGGAGCCGCGCAGAGGTGACTGTAACTCCTCTCGCAATTTCAGACCATTCTTCTGGGGCTCAGGACAAAAGCCTTTTCTTTTCCCTCCGTGTTCAAAGAGACATTTGTCTTGAGATGTTGCAGCTGTGGGCCGCGGGATCGCTTGTTTGAAGATACCCCCTCGTAGACGAAAGGAGAGGCAACGCACTGAAAAGTGGTAGTATTTTATCGTGTGTGGGTTCCCCCCCTTCCTCCTCCCTCCCTACTCCTCCACTGCCATGTGTGGTTTTTAATAAGAAGAAGAATGTGGAGGCAACATTTTCCAGGCAAGGGGAAATTTCCTGTTTCTTTTCTGTTTGTTTAATAAAGTGTGTAGTTGACTGTAAAACTAGCTACTTGGTTGTGAGCGGGTAATTCAGGCGAGTGTCAGGATCGCTTCTTGATGCACTTTTATATACTGCAGGGCAACATGTTTAAAGCCTTTTTTTTTCTCTTTTCCCTCCTTTTTTAATTTTTTTTAATTTTTTTTTATTTTAATGCTGCATGGCGCAGGCAACTGAGATTAATAAGAATTAGGCAAATGGCTTCTGCTTTTGTTTCGGTGAGATAGTACCAGCCGTCTTGCGGTCACACAAAGGCTGCCATTTAGCAGGGAGCACTCCCTAATTCTCTTGGCAGGGGTGCCATTGGGATCGGATACAAGTGGGTGGCAAAGGGGAGGAGCGGCAGGAAAGGACAAGCAGGCTTTGTGTATTAAAAATGAAACAAAAGCACTTTATACGCGGGGCTGCGTGCAACAAGCGGCGCTGCCTGTGAGCCGGGGTGGAGTTTGAGTTCTCTGTGGCTGCAAAACCTTGCTTTTTTTGCCTTTTTTTTTTTTTTCTCTTAAACCTATCCTCCTCTCCCTCTTCCTTAGCAAGCTGTCCCTGCACTGCTGGCCAGGCTCCGCAGGCGGCTGAAAACGCCTAAAAAAAAAAAGAAAAATGTATTGAACAATACTTGCCCCAACTTTGCAGGAACAGCTGGGGGGGTTCTCAGCAAAAATGAGCTTCAGATGGCGTGGGAGCCACGGAATCTGGGAAGCTGTTGGGAGGCAGAGCTGATCCCACCCCAGCCCCGAGGAGAGCAGCTCTGCAGGGGTGGTTGGTGATGCTCATGGTTTACACAGCGTTGTACCCTCGGCGGGGCGAGCCCGTGGTTCAGCAGAGCTAAAGGGGTTAATGGCTGGGATGTTTTATCACAATTTCGGGGGGAGTGGCTGCTGTTTAATTACTTTCTGATCCGTGGCATACCTCGTTCTTAATGAAGCAGTTGCCTGCAGAACAAACGTGCTGTATGAGCCAGGGTAGCTTGGTTTCGTCAGCCCAAGTGTCTTGGTTTGAATGTGTTTGTGCAGAGGTAGGAACCAGGACGGTGAGGAATGGATGCAGGGTGGTGGAAAGGACAAGGGAAAGGCGGGCAAGGAAAACCGAGCATGGTTTGAGCTGCAAACCTGCCATTGGTTTTTATTAAAACCTCATTTCCATACATTATGTGCTTCATCCTGTATTGATTTGCTTCAAAACTTTCGTTGTCGAGCTGAAATAAATTCTCTCCTGGGAGCAGGAGAAACGAGAGCAGTTCCTGTGAGTACCTCTCGGGTTGCAGCCACATTCATCCTCAGTGACTGCACTCGAGTGTGTGGGCAAGGGTGACGTGCCTAAGAAGCCTGTGTCATCATGCACAATTACATTCCTAATCCCAAGCAAAGACACAGATGCTGTTTCAAAAAAAAAAAAAAAAAAAAAGCTGTGTTTTGTTTGACTTTCAAAGAAGCTTATCTAAGGGCAGCATAATAAACCTGTTATTTTGGGGCTCAGATTAAATGTCAAAGTTTCAGATAACCTGTGGTTTCATCTTCCACATGCCATGCTCACAGGAAACCACTCCAACCTCTGTGTGCCCACTGCTCTGCCTTGAGGATGGTCCTAGTCCCTGGTGGGCGCTGGGCTCCAAGCTTGGGGACAGGAATGGTGGCCACTGGGGCTGGCACCACCACAGCCACCTTGCCCCTGGATCACATTCCTTCTTATTTGCAGTTTGGTGTGAGGCTGGCAGGTGATGCTCTAAGCCTCGGAGATCATACACGTTAGTAAGCATTTAAGTCAGTGTTATAATTCACTCGCTTGTTAACCTGAGAAAATAATCTAGCTGGGGTGCAGTGCTGCCCAGAGGGATTGTGTAAGCGCTCGGAGATTTGGGCATGTTTTTATTCTTGCTTATCTGCTTATCAGAAGCTTCTTTGCCTTATCCAGATCGTCTCGGCACTCTACCCTGCCTACTGACACACTTGCACTCCCATCTAGATGAAATGCATGCAAACAGAATTTATTACTTCCAGTAATGGAGACCTCAGTAGGGAAGGGGGAGGAAGGTGCCATTCCAAAAGCGCCCACCTGTAATGCTGAAAACCTTCAGGCAGGTCTGCTGGGTTGGTTGGTTCTTAATTTCTTTAAGCAGATTCAGTGAAAAAGGAATGGAAAGGCACTGAACCCACTCCATTAAACCTGCCTATTTCCATGGAGTTGTTTTCCCATGTAAAATGAGTGTAGCTGTGGGAGTGCAGCAGCAGTGCAGGGTCCCTCCCCAGGACCATGCTCTCGGTGCCCACAGGTGTGGGGTTCATTGCTGTGGCCAGTAGTGTCCACGTGTGTCACACCCACGTGAGCTGGGGGAGATTTCCCCACAAAATCCCCCAGAACAGCCCCATGGAGTTCCTGCAGCCAAGCCCTGGGCTTGTCCTCCTCACCAGCACAACTACTGCATTTAAAGGCCAGACAGGCATTGGCTGGTAGCCCTGGCAGGTTCTTGTGCAGAAGTCAGGTTTGGTAAGGAGAGGCTATGCTGGGGCTGCTTCTCTGAGGGTTTGGAGACTCAAACTCAGACCCTCCAGCCCCAGCCATCTCACGGTGCAGCAGCAGAAATAAAGCACCACATTGTGCCCAGAGCACCTTGTTCCCTCACCTGTGCTCTGCCCAGAAACTGCCTAGGCAGGTGAGAAAGATACCTGAGGTATTTTGCAGGGTCCTAATGTAATAAATACCTTTACTGAAAGGGAGGTATAGAAAATTTTAAGTGACTTTTCCCAAAATGAACCAGTTAATCCCCAGAAGAGCAATAAACAGGATATAAAAATCAGCCTTTTGTGGCCCTTGGTGGTAATCAATTCCTTCACCTCAGCCTGGAGAACACCAGCTTTACAAAGATGAGCTTTGCTGTTCCCACGAAACTGCTGGCAGTTGGT
Organism: Vireo altiloquus; assembly: GCA_013396875.1. Lineage (NCBI taxonomy): Eukaryota > Metazoa > Chordata > Aves > Passeriformes > Vireonidae > Vireo > Vireo altiloquus. The sequence continues at coordinate 284,299 of VZRF01006827.1, forward strand.
AATACATCAGAGTATAACCTTCTGTGCTAAAGAGGTCTTCAGTGTCCTGCTCTTCCCATGATTTTCCTGTAACCCTGTTTTTTGAGTGATTCTCTGGACTTGTCTTTCTGAGACGGTCATAATGGTAAAGCCATTCCCTAAAAAAAAAAGGGGCAAAACCACAGCTGTGTTCCCATTCCCTTGGGCAGACTTCAACCTGCATTGCTGCTCTCCCTGAGCCCCCTGAGCAGGGTGTCACCAGGTGCTGCCACCCCTCAGCTGGCAGGGACCCCCCTGTTCACCCCGCGCTCGCTGTGCCCGCAGGTATCCGCCCGCAGATCATGAACGGCCCCATGCACCCCCGGCCCCTGGTGGCGCTGCTGGACGGCAGGGACTGCACCGTGGAGATGCCCATCCTGAAGGACCTGGCGACAGTGGCGTTCTGTGATGCACAATCAACTCAGGAGATTCACGAGAAGGTACCGGGAGGGCTGGGCCGGGCTGGGGGCAGCGGGATCTGTCTGCTCTTCCACATCTTTAAAGCTCCTTCCAGTGCCTCAAGGGGCTCCAAGAGAGCTGCTTTGGACAAGGTGTGGAGTGACAGGACACAGGGAATGGCTTCCCACTGCCAGAGGGCAGGGCTGGATGGGATATTGGGAAGGAATTCTTCCCTGTGAAGGTGCAGAGGTGCTGGCACAGGGTGCCCAGAGAAGCTGTGGCTGCCCCTGGATCCCTGGAAGTGACCAAGGCCAGGTTGGACGGGGCTTGGAGCAGCCTGGGACAGCAGAAGATGTCCCTGCCCATGGCAGGAGTTTGGAAAAATGAGCTCCCTTCCAACCCAAACCAGTCTGATTATTTGATTTTTGAGCAGAAAGTGTACAAAGCTGCACTGGGAGTCAATCAGCAGATAACATCAACAGAAGCCAGTGCAGATTAAAATTCATTCAGGCTGTTTTAGAAGCCAGATGTTATTTTGGAAAAAAAAAGTCACTTTATCTCTTTGCATCAGGTTTTTCACATCAATGTTATTAACGTTTCTCATGTTTTTTGAAGTCCGTGGTGCTGTTGCTGTGGCTTTGCTGACACCATCCCAGCTGCAGCTGGTGGGTCTTCACAGGTGCTGGGTGCACCTCCTCCCTCTCCAGTGGGGAGTGGAGGAGGTTTGGGAATCATTCAGGCAGATCCATGCAGTGTGGATGAGTGTTTCTGCTTGGAAGCTCCACTACATGTAAATACTTCTCTTATAAAAAGCATTACTTTAGATACCTCAAATGAGGTTTGAAGTGATCAGAAGTCACCTCCAAGATCTGGGAAAGAGGAATACAAATAGCATCAGTGCTGGTCTTGGCAGATACTAAATTTGGGGGAAGGAGAAGTTTTTTGTGAGATATTGATAGATGAGGCAGGCTTGGGGGGTTTGGGTGGATCTTGGGTTTCCAGGGCACTGAGGTAGCTTGTGGTGAGCACCAGTGAAGGTCTGGATCTTCACTGAAGGGAACAAAGCCCAGCCCTGTGTGACTGTGCAGCCTCTTCAGAGCCACTCAGGTCCCCTTGAGAGCAGCCAGGAAAGGTGGATGTGAGAGGTGTGGCAGGGGTTTGCACATGCGCAAGGAGGCTGAGGTGTTAGCAGTGTCACACAGTCCCGTTCAAACCCAGCAGGCACTGCTGCAACACCTAATTCCTTCCTAAAATCAGACTTACTGCTGCTTGGAAGCAGAGGGATTAGCAGATAACCACGTGGAAAATGGTCCAGGTGAGAGAAAAATGTCGCTTTCATCTGCCTGATCTGCACAGATACAACATCAGGATTTTCAGATATTCACCAAATCCATTCCCAATGGTGTTGGTGGGTCACACCCTTGCTGATTTTGGTGACACCTGGCTCAAACAGCAGGTCAGCAGTGCGAATGTCCAACTCACTGTGTCCAATTCCTGATTGCTGAGCTGCAGGTGTCCCCTCAGGTGTGCTGGTGGCTCCTGACTCCTGTTGAACAGAGCCATGGGGGCCATGATGTACCACAGCATTACCCTGACCTGGCCCTGTGTGTGTTGCAGGTGTTGAATGAAGCTGTGGGGGCCATGATGTACCACACCATCACCCTGACCCGGGAGGATCTGGAGAAGTTCAAGGCCTTGCGGGTCATCGTCCGAATAGGCAGCGGCTACGACAACATCGACATCAAAGCTGCTGGGGAGCTCGGTGAGTCCCAGCTCTGTGCCCTGACTCCTTCCCCTCTCCTTTAAAATCAGCACAAGGAGCTGCTGGTCCCACAGGACCATGCTGGCACAGCGGAGTTCAGGCAGGACCTCCATTCAGCCCCTAAAATTACAGGTGCAGTTTACATTTTTTCCACACAGAGAATATTATGACAAGAAAACTTGACCATGAAGTGAACAAAACAGTGCAGTTTTAGAAGGCAGCTTCTGGGTTCATATTTTCTTCAAACTGCCCCAAATCTCTCATTCCTATGCTGCTCCAAGTTCCAGGTATCCCTTCAAACCGCTGGATATTTGTATGGGTGTTCTATTTCTGGCACAGGAGAGTTGATACAGCTTTAGAAGAATTGGAGGAAGGGTGTTTTATTATATTTTGTTAGCAAGATCAGTCTCTTGATCTGAGCTGGTTCTCTGAGTCATGCCCGCTCTGCTGGGAAGGCACTGCATTGGATGGTGGAGCAGGAATTGTGTGTTGGGTTGTTGCCACCTCCTTTGCCATCTCATCAAAGGTGCCTCAAGAACTTGAAAAAAGCTTTTAGTGTGGATTGCCAAAAATAGGGAGGGTCACGTTGTCAGACAATGCTGGGGCCACCCAATTTCCACACTGGTTTGGGTGGTCACAGAGACGTTTGGCTGCACACCTCCAGCTTAATTGTGGAGCTTGTTGTATCCCAGGAGCTTAATTGTATCCCTGGTTTTAGCAGCTGAGTTACAATAGGTTTTACTCATCTGATCCCAAGGTTCAGTCTATGGAGCAGCCCTGCAGTAGTGTTTGGGATATGTTGTATTAAAGGTTATCTCTGGGGAAGTGAAGAATAACAGCCATTCCACCTGAGCCGTTTTACAGAGATAATTGCGATAAGAGAGTCTCAAATAGTCATTTCTAAAAAAAGCAATTCTCAATATAGTGAATTGTTTTCTTTTTTCAAGAGGAGAACAGTGTCTTCTCAGTGTAATGGTTTCTTCATGTTTTTAACTCTTATTGTTATTATCCATTATAACAATGTTCTGAGGCTTTGAACATCAGGAAAGGAAAGATATAACGAATAAAGTAATGGGATACTGCAGCATAATCCTTCTTTTTATACTTGGCAAATTGGGTGGCCAAATGATGTGGTTTCGACTAGAAAATGTAATGACTCCCCACAAATGTAGCGTAAAGTTTAATTGGTATTGCTTTCCATAAGGTAGTCTTTAAACTGTGCAGTCAGTCAATGACCAGTGCCTAAACACGGTGCCAGGGCCACCCACTGGCTGGGCTGGGCACCAGTTTGGACCCTTTACAAGGCACCCCCAGGATGGGATGTTGGAGTTGAACCATCTGTGGGTGTTTAAGGGGCACAGAGTAAATAATGGTGGGAAGGGCAGCCTGGTGTTGCCCCCCTCCATAAGCAGAGGGTCCTTCAGACCGGGGGCAGGAGCTGGCAGGGCTGATCTGTGTGTGGCCTCCGCAGGGATCGCCGTCTGCAACATCCCCTCGGCCGCCGTGGAGGAGACAGCCGACTCCACCGTGTGCCACGTGCTCAACCTGTACCGGCGGAACACGTGGCTGTACCAGGCGCTGCGCGAGGGCACGAGGGTGCAGAGCGTGGAGCAGATCCGGGAGGTGGCCTCCGGAGCCGCGCGCATCCGCGGGGAGACGCTCGGCCTCATCGGCTTCGGTGCGTGGGATGAGGGCGGGCAGCTCCCAAGGAGGGCTCAGCACCTCTTCACTGCTCCGGGGAGAACCCGCAATGAGCATTTCCAAAACCACAGAGCCACCACAGTGGATCCCTGTGAAACAGGGAGAACGTCTCAGATGGGGGAAGGAGCTGTTTGTGAGCTGTGGCTGAATCAGTGCAGGAGCACTGGTGAAACACGGTGGTGTTCTAGAGGGACCACACCTCTCGAGGTAGTGCTGCTGTCCTCTCCCAGACAAACCCCTGTCCCTGAGCCACAGCTACACTAAGCCAGCCCTTCCTGAGCCACTCTGCCCCGCACAGAGTCAGGGCTGTGTAAAACAGTCTGTCTTAAGTTCAGCCACGGCTGTGGAGAGTTTTAGTGTTAGAGGTGGGATCAGTTAATTAATGCCAAAAGCTCATATGAGTGTGTTTAAATGAGGAAACGGAGACAAGGCAAGGGAATGTCTGGGGAGCCCAGCAGGCCCCAGGGGATGGTCCACAGGTTCTGCTGGGGGCTCAGCCTCGTGGAGACAGGGAAGTTGGGCTCAGTTAACTCCCCTGTCCCTTCCCTCCGGCACAGGTCGTACTGCGCAGGCAGTCGCAGTCCGGGCCAAGGCCTTCGGCTTCAACGTGATCTTCTATGACCCGTACCTGCAGGACGGCATCGAGCGCTCGCTGGGCGTGCAGCGCGTCTACACCCTGCAGGACCTGCTCTACCAGAGCGACTGCGTCTCCTTGCACTGTAACCTTAACGAACACAACCACCACCTTATCAACGACTTCACGATTAAGCAGGTAATTAATTCACCTCACGTGCACGGCCAAGGAGCTCTTTGGTGGGCAAGCCCCGAGTGCAGGAGCCAGCCACAGATCCCTCAGCTCCCACAGTGAGCCAGCACCTCCAGAATAGCTGGTTGCACCCAGGTGTGTCTCCCCACAGTGTTTAGGGGAGCAGCATCCTGCCAGGTAAATGAGCCCCACCTCCGTGGTGCAGAGGTGACCACAACAGTGGGTTCTGTTTGCCAACACCGACCAGAGACGGAGTTTCCATGGAAAAGCCACGTGCAGTGGGATGGGAGTTGCTCCAGGGCTGGAGCACAAAGAGCAGGGTGCTGTCCCAGCTGGAGGCAGCATCCCAGGGTGGGGGTGAGGATTGGATGGGCTCACTGCTCCCAGCTGACGTTCATCCCTGTCTGGGCCGGCTGCAGATGAGGCAGGGAGCGTTCCTGGTGAACACAGCCCGCGGGGGGCTGGTGGACGAGAAGGCCTTAACCCAAGCCCTGAAGGAGGGACGGATACGAGGGGCGGCGCTCGACGTGCACGAGTCGGAACCGTTCAGGTAAGGCTCTGCCTCGCGGGGCTGGCCCTGGCGTGGCGTTGGTGTCACCGTCTGTCATGGCACCCACTGAGTGTCACAGCCCCTTGGCACACAGCCCCAGCACTGGGGGACAGTCCTGCTGTTGTCACCTTGCAGCAGCCATCGGCTGTAGTCCAGCACTGGGGTTATGGGTGCTCAAAGGAACTCGGGAACTTAGAAAAAGAACCCAGCCTGTGTTTAAAAGAAAACCCAAAACACTCACTAGGCCACGAGAACAAAGTCACTGCACTCAGTGTTGGGCATTTTTGCCTGCAGCCTGGGAAGGGTTGGGTTGTAACTGGGAATGCAGCTTCTCTCACCACAGAAATGTTTAAGGAACAAAAAGTTTGCTCCTACACAAGGGGAACCCCAGTGTCCATCTCCTCCAATTCTGGGCTGACCCACAGCCTGTCCCTGTATCCTCACACTGCTGCAGACACCCCCAGACATTATTCCCATGGGATCATTAAGCCCAGCCACTCCGTGGGTTGGTTTTTCAGCTCTGTTGGCTCTTTTTTGGTGCATTTTCAGAAGCCTGCATTTTCTGAGCCCTGCACAGAAGCCTGCTTCCTCCCCAGCACTTCTGTGCATGTTTTGGGCTGGCAGGATGGTCAGGCCAGGGCGTCATGGAATGGTTTGGGCTGGAAGACACCTTAAAGGTCATCTAGTTCCAATTCTTTGCCATGGGCAGGGACACATTCCACTGGAGCAGGTTAATCCAAGCCCCATCCAGCCTGGCCCTGGAAGGAGTGTTGCATCTGGCGAGGGCAGGCCACAAACCTTTTGCTGTTCATCTTTTATTCTCTGTTTAAACATTGATTAATCTCTTCACTTGATTTTCCCTGCTCCCAGTTTTGCTCAAGGCCCATTGAAAGATGCTCCCAACCTGATCTGCACCCCACACACGGCCTGGTACAGCGAGCAGGCGTCCCTAGAGATGAGAGAAGCTGCTGCCACCGAAATCCGACGTGCGATCACAGGTACCTGGCCCCTGGGGACGCTGGGCTTGGCTCCCTGGGTGCCTGGAACAGGAGCCAGGAGGAGCAGAGACAGGGATTCACCCTGCCCATGTCCCAGCAGGACACTGGGAAAGGGATCTAACCCCAGTTTGCTTCCCAGTAAAAGAGCTGAGAACCCAAACGTTCCTGTTCTGTCGTTTGGGGTTGTTTGTGGTTGGGTGAGGGATTTTGTGTTGGGTTTTTACTTAATGAATACGGCAAAGACTGGTGACTGGGGAGAACAGGACAGGGAAGCAGTAATTGCTGCCTCTGTTACTGGTGCTGACCCACACAGTGGTGTAGACACAGCCACTGTGGATGTGACTTGTGCATTCCAAAACCAAATCCTGAGGTGGTGAGTACAGTACTCCAGCAAAAGGGTGCTTCTTCTGTCCTAAAAGTTGCCCTCCTTGCAAAGGTGGAAGGCACAGCTTCATGTCTGCCTCCAAAGCAGGAGGCTCAAGGGAACAGCTTCCCAAGTGTTGGGAGTGAGGGTGGGAAACTGATCTTCAACCCTGCACCTTGGTACAGCCAAAACATCCTCCTGAAACAAGGAATTTTTTTCCTCCCATCCTTTACACTAACAGACATAGTGAAATTACAAACCTTGCAGCTTAGTAGAGAGTGATAAAGCTGGGCCCTGCCTGACACAGACTCGCCTTTCTCACCAACTGCAGGGCGCATCCCAGAAAGCCTAAGGAACTGTGTGAATAAGGAATTCTTTGTCACGACGGCTCCGTGGTCAGTAATAGACCAGCAGGCGATTCATCCCGAGCTCAATGGTGCCACGTACAGGTGAGCGGGAGAACGGGAGCACCGGGACAGAGGGAGCCGCTGGCACGGCAGGGCTGGCATCCAGCTGGACGGGGAGGGGGCACACCCGGGCTCCCCGGCTGCTGTCACCCCCTCCCTGGGGACCAGCACCCACAGCACGGGGGTCACTGATGCTCCTTGAGCCTCCCTTTCCAGAGCCTGCATCCCTGTGGGCTGGGAGTCACAGGACAGCAACTCTGTGCTCCTGTCCATGACCAAGTGCTGCGAGTCAGGCCCAGCTCGAGGGTTAATGAGCATGGGGAAAAGCTCCAAATATAGGGCTGCAGTCAGGTGACCCAATTGCCACCTAAATCCGAGATTAAGGATTACTTACTGCTCTGTTTAGATGGCTCCAGGCATGCTGGTAGGAGACATTAGGCTCAAGGAGCTGGAGCATGGGCTCATTCAGGGTATCACCACTGCCAGAAATACTCTGAGCTACAAAATACCCTGCAGGGCACATGGGGTCACGTCAGGCAGCAGTTACCCAGCAGCAGAGCCCCAGGGCCCCAGGCAGCTCCTGTGCCATGCAGGCCACAGGCAGTGAACACTCCCTCTGACCAGCAGAACATCCCAACCTGAAAAACTCCTTCCCTGGTCCTGCTCTTGTTCCAAAACACGTGGGCAGTGCCACCACCTGAGGACAAGCCTTGGCTTCCCAGCTTAACCTGTCTCTGCAAGGAGCTTCATCCTGGCTAAGCTCCTCGGGAGCTGCAGCCCTGGAGCTCCTGTAAGCTGGCTCAACTCAACACCTTCATGGGCAGGTAAAATCCCTTCCCCTCCCAGCTTCCCAATCCACCTTGCCTTAAGGCAGCAGAGCTGCAGGGAAGTGGCAGCCCTCAGGCCCCATGTGGCCACAGATCTCCACAGGGTTTTGTCATTTCCCACACATCACAGCTCAAGAAATTCGTATTATTCTCCTTTTTCAAACTCACTGTTGTTTCTTGGAATGTGTGTAATTCCTCCTCTTGGAAAAGAGAGATTGGATCTGATCCCATCTTCCAGCTGTGCTGTTCTGTGAGGAAGATGCAGCTCACCTTCCACACAGGGAAAAATTACAAACCAGGTGTAGGTGTTCAAGGTATTCACACACAGGGATGAAGGACACCAGCATTTAGGGTTTCAGAGAGCATCCAGATGGTTCCTTACCAAGTTTTCCACAGAAGGCTTCCCCATAGTTCAGGAGGTTGTGAGAAGGCACAGAACAAGCTGCAGTCCTAGTGGTATAGCAGAGGACACTTACCCAAGGCACAGCAGTTCATGTGTAACTCTGAGCTCTCCCTTGTAACTCAACAGGAAAACCAAACGTGGCTCTGGGAGGGAAGTGGAAGCTCTCTGCTGTGTTTTCCCCACAGCAGTGGTGGGAGTGGCAGGTGTGTGATGAGCTCTGCTGTGACAAACCTGCCTCTCTCTGTCCCCTGTGCCAGGTATCCCCCTGGGATGGTGAGTGTGGCACCAGGAGGAATCCCAGCAGCGATGGAGGGCATCATTCCTGGAGGCATCCCCGTTACTCACAACCTTCCCACAGTGGCACATCCTTCCCAAGCTCCATCGCCCAACCAGCCCACAAAACACGGGGACAACAGGGAACATCCCAACGAGCAATAGCAGATAATTTAAAAACCATTCAATAAACTTAGGACCAAGAGACATTGGAAAAGAAGTTATACATGAACTAAAAGAGAAGAATTTGATACGAAATTTGTAATGTTGATTTTGGACAGACACATCATTGATGTTCCAGTGTTCCCGACAAAGCGACAGCAGCCAAGACTGGGGCGGAGCCCTGGAGAAGTCACCTGCTCCCTGCAGTGCTGAAAACTAGGATGTGATACATTAATGAGCAACTTCTGTTATTGTGTGTTGAGTTTCCTTCATCTGTGCATCAATCACATGAATAAAAATGAATTTCTTTTCCCCCCTCAATTCCTTGGGAAGGACAGGGCTCCTGCACTGTGTCCAGGCCACTGAATTAAGCCATCTTTAGAGAGTTAACATGTCAGAGGAAACCATTGTGTGGCTTCAGCCCTTCCCTTTCTCTTGCATCTGGTGACCTCTCCTAACAGGGGGCAGCAGTCCTGGCTTAGAAGTGGAAGAAAAACAAGCAAATACTACTCCTGCTCCTTTTTGCAGTCTCAAAAGGCCAGTGCTGTGTAACAGAAGTTCTCCTGCCAGGTCTAAGTTCCAGCCATTCCAGCCGGGATCCGTGGGATGGGGAGGGCAGAAAGGGCTCCTGGCACTGACCACTGCCCTCCCAGGCTAAGGAAAACCAAACTGCCAGTCTCTTCTCTGCTCAATACACTGAATAAAGTAGCTGTGCATCCACCTACGCCCTGCAATGATGCAAGAAAAAATAAAAGAAAAAAAAAGAAAAAAAAAAAAAGGAAAAAAAAAGAAGAAAGTATTAAGTTTCACACACTATTTGTACTCAAATATATTTTCTCAGTTTTAAATCTGCAGCTATTTTATCAAGTGGAAAAAGTCTTGAGCTGGAAAGGGTTCAAGAATAATGTTGCATTTCCTTATGTCTCAGGAAACACTTTTTATGGTAACTTGTCAGACTGTCTATGAACAAAATCCACTTTTTTAGACATTGATAAAAGTCTTCTTTTCTTCACGTGATATTTTATACAAGAACACTTCAAGATGTGTTATTAGATGTGACTGATTTTAACAAATCCTATTAGATTTGTATCAACTAGTTACATGTTATATTCATAGTCTTTTGTGAATCATCGCCTTTTTGTTTTTAAAGATGGCCTGTTTTGAGCCTTTGTATGGGTACATTCCTGTTTCTGTGACAAAAAAAAAAAAAGAAATCTTGAGCTGTCCCAAACAGACAAAAAAGAAACCAATGGCTATCAGTATGTTTTGTTTTAGTGTGTTACCGTTACTGTTATTTGTTTATTGTAAAGGTGGACATTTAGCGTTCAGTGCAGTTTTCAATAAAAAGTGATAAAATTTCTATAATTTCTGAAAGGCAAGAGCTCTCGCTGCAATCTGGGGCTTGGAGACACTGAGAGGTAACCAGAAGGTACAGAAACATAATTCTGGTTGCACTTGGTGAATATTTACAGTCCAGTGGGAAGGGAAGGTCCCTTCCAACTCAGACCATTCTGTGATGAAGAGATCACTGTGGGTTTCCACTAAGGTACAAAGGCAGCTACAACTCACACAACATTTTCTGTACATTCTCAAGAGCTGAAGCATTATCAAACCATTGGAAAATAAAGCCAAAAAAGTGCTCAAGAGGTGCTGGTGGCTTTGAGCCTCACTGGGCAAAAGGCCTGTTCTTGTTTCCACCCTTCTTTCCAAGTGCCACACGTGGAGTTAGATGGGGACTACAAAAAGCTGAAACCAAAGTGTCTAAGTTACAAAACTCTGTATTTTGTTTGCTTTAAATTAAACTGAAAACTGGGTTACCACCCTCAGACAGCCAAAAGAGAGGTCACCTGTTACAGAGTGACTGCTCCTTGTCAGTGCTCAGCACAGCCCAGCAGTGAATCATCTGTGACCTCTGTGAGAAACCAGAACAGAACAGGCCAGCTACAGGGGAGGTATTTGGGACACACTGAAATGACCATCAAAACCATGAGGAAAATATTTAATTCATGTTAAGGTTTAGAGTTGTCTTAAAAATAAACGAGCCCTGGTACTTTGTTTCTCCATAACCTGGTACCTCCCTGCGCCGCAGGATCCCCAGGGCCAGCAGTGACTCCACACTGGGACACTGAGAGCCGACCTCAGAAAATGCTGGGAGCTTTCATCCAACACCCAACTTCCCTTTCAGCCAAAACCAAGGACAGAAGTGCCACAAGCTCAACAGGAGCAGAGATGGAGCCATCCCAAGGGTTAAAGTGCCTGCAGAAAGAACACCAGCAAAACATGCAAAGATCGGAGCGGTGGAAGCAGAAAGGGAAGAATATCATCACAGCTGGGAGATGCCAAAGCACCAGGAGCTGCAGCTCTCAAATGGAGAATTATTGGGCAAAGAAATGGAAAATGAACAGTTGCTGCTGAAGGTTTGTGGCTGACAGAGCCATGCTGCTGCTGTCCCACTCAGGGAAGGCAGGCAGGGAGGCTCTCCTGGGATAATCATCTCCTTCTCCAGGGAGAAATCCAGAGATGTCACAGTAGTTAAAACAAGCAGCTTCAAGGTTACACACACTACATAAAACCTTTAAAAAAGGGTATATGGGGAAGTTCTTGAATTAAAGGGGGAAAAAGAAAAGCAGCAATTAAACAAGGTCTCCAAACACACAAACCAACCTAGGTAATGGAGGAAATGCACCTTGCGGGTATTTGCCATAAGCCATGCAGCAGAACTTTGGAAGAATCCAGAATTACTAAATTTTAATATATTAAAAACAAAAGAAATACAGGGATTTTCACTGAGGAAGTCATAAATAAAACCAGGAGAAAAACCTGACCAGCTGTAAAGGAGGTAGCAATGAAAAGCTAAGTTCTGTGCTAGGAAAGCGTTTGCTGCTGCGAGCAATATATGAGGAAAATAACATTGAGAAACCCAATTTTTTATATGTATTTTCATGGCTGAAAGTGCAGAACTTGCTGACAAGCTGCAAGGGAGTGTGTGCAGATTAATCTCAGTGTCTGTAAACTTTCAGGTGTGTGATTGAGGAGCCACTGACATACACTGACTGCGGTGCAAGCACGAAGCCGGGGGTTGCAGCTCTTTAATCTACAGGTACAGGAGGTTTGGATTACTGTGATTCTGGAAAAGACACTTCAGCAGTTCCCAAAGGGCCTGTGAAGCTTGTGAACCTGAACAGACCATTGTACAGCACATCAGAACAAAACAATAATGATCAAGGAAGCCAAGTGATCCAAAGTACCAGGACTGTCCTGTTGGAGCAGAACTTGAGAAATTCATCAGTGCATGCGTTTGAGAACAGCTGAACTGACCACGGGGACTCCACTGCTCTGGGAAGGGCTGGGGGACAGGGGCACAATGCAGGAGAGGAGGGCAGGAGTGCTGGGCCAGCTTGGCTCAAGGTAGACTTTCACACTGGTAATTCACCTCTGGGACAAGGAAGCTTTGCTTCCCTGAACTGAACAGCACTGCCAAAAGCACAGGGGTGGGAGGTGAAAACTCCACAGCATCCTCGGAGCAGCCCATGGAATCAGGGGCTTATCCTTCTGTCCACAGGGCAGCTGGGCATGGGCAGGCTGGGATCTGAAGCTGCAGTTATTGCCACTGAGGGCTGAATTAGGACCCCTGTGGTCACAGCACGACACATAAACCACTCAGGCACACAGTGCAGGCCAGCTCAGGGCACGGAAATCCTCATCCCAGCTTACCCTGCATTCAGCTCCCCTGACAGAAAAGCTTAACATCCTCAGCTAGACAAGGCATAAAAGGATTTCACTGTAAGGTAAGGACAAAAAAATTCCCAGTTTAGAAAGGGAACTTGAAGCAGGACCAGGCGCTCGTGAAGAACCCCTGTGGTATCTGGGGTTGGGTGGTGAACTGGGGTCACCCACACATGGCAGAGCAGCATTCATCCTTCACCTGGAAATCTGGGCATGCACCAATCAGAGGAACTCTAATGGCCAAAAAAGGTGAAGACATAATAAACCTCAGTGGAATCTAGGACGGGAAAATTGCAAAATTAATACAGTACTTCATTATTTCTTTACTTTCGGTGTCGTCACCAAGTTTCTGTAGGAGTTGTGCACGTTTCAACACCATCTAAGCAGCATTTGGAAGAAAAAGCAGCAAGTTCCTCAGGGTTTCCATAGCTCTGAACTACATAAAAATAGGTGCTATGGGGCTTCTTTCCAAATTCTAATTAAAACAATTTCATCTACTGCAAAATTTCTTATTCAACCACCACACCATCAAAAGTGCTTTTCAAGACAACCTGAATTGCACTGTATATGTAAAAACTGGCATTAACCTTTAGTGTTTCGGTGAGATTTTTAGATAAACTTTATCCATTACAGGTTACATGGCTAAAGTTATCAAATATAATAAAATTTCTACTGGAGAATATACTCTGAAGTTACAGTCTTAGGAACTTACATAAGTTTAAGTATGGCCACATCAATCAACATGCAAGAAATTCCCAGGTTTACATACTGAGAAATACATAACAGTGCTTTTAAACAACTTGAGCATAGATTCTTCTTTTTAATTAGAACTGCCAAGTGGATTCTCACTAGATTTAGTGACCAAGGAGTAACCCTTCAAAAAGGTGTTTTTTCATTTGCAGCAAAGTTTGAGTGATCAAAGAATAAATGATAAAATGATATCATTTGTAACACAGCAAGACGGAGTTTTGACAAGATTAAATTCTCAATTGTGTTCAAGTTCTCTGATTTCACACAATTTTGTTTAGTGTATGCTCACAGGAATTAAATCCCTATCTTTTAAGTCACTTCTCTGAATAAATATCCTTATGTATACTGAAAGGAATCTATTAACTACTAGAAGAAAAAAAAAAAAGGCAAAAAAAACCCAAAAAAGCTTTTTCAGGAAACAAATCATTTCACTCAAGGAAAAATTTAGCTTCTTTTCCAGTTTGTTCCGTAGAGTTTAGGCTTTATTATGTGGGCACAGCAATAACTAAAATATTAGTAAAATAATGAAGGTATTTCTGCTTATGACTTGCTGTGGATATCTTGTGCAAACAAAAAAAACCTCTCACAATCTGACCTGGGCACTGGTGAGATTTCACAGGAAAGGGCCTTTCAGGGAAATGTGTCAGAGTATCTAAAAGGTGATGGAGAAGACCAGGTTCTACCCTAAAAGAATCTCAGAGGGAGGAGATATCCATCCAGCTCACATGTGCTTTCAGAAGTGCCCTTAGTTGAAAAATTTCTCTGCAATAATTAAGATGCTGGTATACGTTTCCTATTACACAACCTCTTACACAACCACATGCGGTACATTTATAGACAGATTTACAGTCAGAAAGAAAAATGGGGTCGGTTTGGTTTGGTTGGTTGGTTTTTTTTTTTTTTTCCATCTTGATAATAAAATTAGCTGTTTTTTGTTTCTTTTTCGTGTTTTTATACAAACTGTAGTCCAGCCCACTTGGCTCTCTCCAGGCAGCAGGATGAGCGTCCATCCTCTCCCCATGCTGTCGGAGAATCCTTTCCCAGCACGTATCCCCTACACCTGGGTGCTTCCACACCCAAACCGCTACGGCACAACTCTCACTCGGGGTCACGCACTCTGCGCTGCTCATTTGCACTTTATTCCCCCTCACTCATCGTCGTCGTCCTCGTCCTCCTCGCCGTCGGACAGGGACGTGCAGGGCCGGATCTGGCGGTAGCGGTCGAGCCACTTCTCCACCATCTGGGTGACCAGGGGGTGGTTGCGCCGCCGGGAGCTCTTCTGCATGGCCACCAGGACTCCTCCCTCCGTCACGCAGCAGTCCAGCCACTCCCGCAGCAGCTTCTCCTGCTGCTCCTCATTGCCGATCTTTGGGGGACAGAAAACATCGGCAATGAGCCTTCCCAAACCCCCAGCGCCACTCCTGCTCCAACAGCATTGCTGTTCAGAGACTCTGAAAGCCAAAGTCAACCAAAGTTTGAAGCATTGTTGTTCAGAGACTCTGAAAGCCAAAGCCAACCAAAGTTTGAAGGCTCTGGAAATAGTCTCCAGCTCTTCTTCCCAATTTTTCACATGGAGATTTCCAATACAGCCTTTCTGTATTTCAGTTATTTTAAAGCAACTATTTATCTACCGTAGGCACCATATATAATAATAAGGGCAGGCCCTAAAAGATTCTTCTGGTTTTGCAAAGACATTTTCAGGAGTCTAAGAGTTCCTTAGATTAAATATTTTCTCTTGTAAAATTTAACAAATATTGTGGCTTCCTGAAGAAACACCCCTCTCTAGACTTGAAGCCTGTATTTTTCTCCTTTTATTTACAGAATGCCCACCTTCTGCAATTACTTCAGTTTTCCTGCCCTCCCTTCATCCATGCACACCCTTTACTGAAATAGTTACATGTCTTTATCATAGTTATTACAGAAAAAGTGAGTTGAGCTTCATTAGAATAGAAGGTGGAATATGCTGCAACTATGGGCCAATATTAGTGCTGCAATTTTAAGAAAAAAAAAACCCAAAAGGCAGATTTCAGTCTTGCTTTAGTGACAGAACCCTCATTTTTGAGTCCTTTTCTAGGCATGCTGATATTTGGTGTTCTCAGGCACAGGGTGGGATTGTTGGGGTGTCCCAGGCAGGGTCAGGAGTTGGACTGGATGATCCTTGTGGGTCCCTTTCAGCTCAGGATATTCTGTGATTCTATTCTGTGAATCTGTTCCTATGATTTATATGGACAATGAAGTTACATTCCATTTACAGAGCTGTAAATAAGCATCATATTTGTGGGGAAAATACCTTTCAGAATCACCTGGAATGATGGGGAAGGGAGCAGTATTAATTAACCAGGACAGCACACTCCCTCTTTGGACACCAAAAACCCACGGGGGAGCTACAGAGACTGCTGAGCTTCTGCAAGCAGCTGTGACAAAGCCACCACCACAAACCAGGTGTTTCTTTCTTACCTCTTGAGCAGAAAGGAAGTGGATGTGCAATAATTTCCTCTCGCTGTCCACCAAGGGTAGAAAAGTAACAGTAACATCATCGTCAGTGTTCAAATTAGCACCAGCGCCTCGATTGCCATAGCCATCGTTCTCCATGGCAACCAGGGCGGAGAAATGGCCCCTCGTGTAGCCCAGAGCTATGGGACTTTTCCAACAGAAACTCTGTTCCCATAACAAAGGCAAATACACACCTGTGGGGAATTCAAGCACAGGGTCAGGCTCAGAGCAGGTGTTCCACAAGGAAGGATTTTCATACAAACCCTGTGGTTTTGGCTGAACAGAAACAGAAGGGTATCACATTTAAAACATTCGTTTGGCCTACACTGACACAGGCCACACTTTTCAGTAGAACTAATTGTTATTAATTAACACAAGTATCTTTGCAACTGTACAAGTTTAGACACAAAAGGTTACAATCACAACCAATACATTACCACAGCCCTAAAATTTACCATCTCTAGTGCAGTGATTAACAAAAAACAAGGTTAGAAAAGCAGCCTTTTATGTTTGGTAACTCGTCTTAAAATTAAAAAAAAAGGAGAAAAAAAAAATCAGATTCTGCATCACAGAAATAAAGGCTACAGTCAGCTGTCTATTTTTACCAGAGCAAAAATTCCACCATCTGCTCACAAAACTTATTATTAAAATAACTCACTGCACAAAATGTTACTCAGCACTGATGTAACCATCCCAGAGAACGGGACTGCTCATATCCAGTGCTCACAGATTAAATTAACACACATCAATTATTCATATCAATTTAAAAAAAAAGAAAAAAAGCACCAAAAAGCTGATACTACTTTGCTCAGCTACAACCAACACCTGATGTCACAGATTCTGAGAGGAATTGCACTTTTTCTCCCCACCATTTTTAGCAGTAAAGACAGCAATTCGCTCGAGGTCTCAAAATAAAACTGGAACTCCTTTCTTCCAGGAACATAAATAATTCTTGGTGTGTACTGCTGCAAGACGACTTAAGCAAAAGCACAGCTCACCTTGTGACAGGTTAAAAATAGCCCCACATAAACTCAAGTGCACATGTAGCATAGCAACCCCTCCTAGTACAGCTGCTGCTGCAAACACTGCGCTCCTCCAACAGCCACCGAGAGGGAAGGGCAACACTAAAATGGGAATCTGAGGCACGGGGTGCCTTTGGAGGTTTTACTTAAGTTCAGAGCTCATCTTTTTGTGCTGCAGTAAAAATCAGTAGGGGCTACCAGGAAATAATTGTCCCTTCCGGCCTTGTTTTTGGATTAGCAATGAAGAGGTACCTAAAAGTCTTGCCATTTGTTTGAAATTAAGATTCACGCAAGTTTTTGTGACGCCTCAATTTCAGGACAGATCCTTTTAATACTCTTAGCCCTCCCTTCCTCCTGTCCCCATTATTAAGTCTAACTCTAATGCAACATTAAACACAAAAGGTGAAGAACACAGGATAAGCCTTCACCAGAAAGTTTCAAGCCTTTGCATTAAGGGAAAGAACCAAACATGTGGTCAAAATTCAAATTTACACTGAAGAAAACACCCAGTCAAATTTAAGGAAGACAGTCCCTCAATTCCTGGGAATTAGTTCTTCAGCTATGTGACCTTTCAGGACTGAAAGTTATCTGCTTTCCTCTATCACTACACTGAAATTCAGCAAGGTTTTGGAAATCTTTTTTCACCATTGTTTTATCTTGGTGAAAATTCCACACTTAGCATTTCCCCAAGACAGAAGGCTGGGCTATGCTTTCCATTCCTCCTCAACACTGTGATGAGCTCCACAAGAAAAGAATTTCAAGCATTGCCAGGGAGAATATCTAGTGCTCTTAGGAGTTATAAAAGTCACTCTGATATAAACTGAGAAGGTCGTGTAACTACAGTTGACATGAACACAAGCCACAGAAAATAAAGAGTATGGGCTAACACCTATCCTGAAGCCACCCACATAGGATTTCGTTTCTCCAGCTTGACCTGATGATCACTTCTGTCAGTTATCTTTTTTTCTGTTCGATTTTAAAAGCTGTGCCACTAAATACATGTGTATTTGTGGTGTATTTGTGCCACTAAATACACGTGGCCAGACTAGGAGGGACTGACCAGAGTCATAGTTAGGGCTTGAGCAAATGGGTCTTCCACCACTGAAGCTTTAGTATTTAAAGAAGAATAAACAGTCAGTCTGGGAAGCAAGGAGGCTGGCAACTATGGAATTCACAGCAGCTACACACCAAGGATGTCACGCTGGAACAAGGAATTCCTGGAGAAAAAATTCCTGTCAGGGAGAGTATTTTAGGAGTGGCTAAGAGAGTGCTACAAACTGAACCATGATGTTAAACAAGCATTAAAAAAAATTCAATTTCCCATTTCTATTATAACCCACAATTACAGAGTGGTTTGGGTTGGAAGGGACCTCAAAGCCCATCCAGCAGTTCACTCTCTTCCCAACCTTCCACCATCCCACGTTGTTCTAAGCTTTGTCCAAGCTGGCCTTGGACACTTCCAGGGAATTTTCTGGTGGATGTGAGGAGGGTGCTACTCAGCCACTGAGGGACACCCCAGCACTCCCCAAAGCCCACACACAGGCCCAGAGCAGGAGCCTCCTCCTGGCAGCCCACCCCACTCCCAGCCCACAGCCCTTGGGTTTCAGCTGTGCCAATGGCATTTGATTAGCACACATTAACCACAAAAATGTGGCTGGGCAGGGAGAGGAGCAGTTCCAGGTACTGTGACACAGGACTCCAAGTTCACCTGTTCCCAGTGCTGTGTGTTGCCATGTATGGCTGCATGGGGCTTGTGGCAGGCAAACCTCAAGTCCTAACTATTTGGCTGCCTAAATTCCTGGAAATCTGTGTGCAGTAAAAGAGTGTTCCAGGCACCTGGCTTCCTTCTGGTTCACAGAGCAAGAAAACAACTTCAGTACATTTACGTGTAATATTTGTCTGCCTCGATGCCCAATCTAGGAAATAAAATCATTTTCAAACCACCAAGCCTTGGAGTTAAAAGCAACACAGGTCAGATTTAAGTGACACAAGTAACTGTTCCTTCCCAGCCTTTCACCATCAACAGAAAAGTTAACATGTAACTACAAAGACTAACAAATTTTTAGACTCTTCCAAATAGTAATTAAATTCCCTATGTGAAATTTTGTTACTGCTCCAAACTTAGAAGCCAAGACTCTAAATAGTTATAAATTAACTCCACAGATGGGGTTTCCTATACACCATGGGTCTGCCTCCTTCCAAAGTCACCATAGTTTTTTTTCTTTCAAATCACAAAGATGTTTTGGGAAGTCCTCTGTTAAGCTATAAATAAAGAGTGGGTCATCATCAAGCAGATATATTTGAGGCCAGGAATATGAACTGTGGGCAAAACAAATGTCCCAACCCCCTGGAACACACATAGTTCCTTCCCCACAGGTTTTATTTACAGCTCAGCATGTGCAGATGCTCCTAATCCCCTCTGGTGTTTTATTATTTGAATAATAAAGTATTAGCATGTAACAGAGGGGAAAGTTGCCCAAACACAGATTTGGCTTGCAAAGCAGAAAGTGCATCTTTAGAAATCTACAGATGTTAAGTCTAAGCAAAACTGGACTGAGTCATCTTCATATTTATCTTAAGGACAGTCAAGCTGTCCTGAAGACAGGGAATAGAAAAAGTCAGAAAGAACCTGATCAAGCTATGCAATATTACAGTACTAATGAGAAATAAGTCACTATTCACACCACACTTGCTAAAGTTTACTTTACTTGTAAAGTGTAAATTACTGAAACACAGATAAACTTTTAAAACTTCCCTTAAAGCACACCAAGGAATTCACTTTTAATAATCCCCTGCCCACTATAAGATGAAAAACTCCAAGTTTGATGAGATCGTTTTGTTCTTTTCAATAGCAAATGAAAATTTAACTACAATAGAATTCCATCCTTTTCCAGACAGTCACTTCATGTCGCTCTTGATTTACAGCCCAAGCTTGTTTAAAATTGAATTTAAAAAATGAAAGGCTTACCTTGAAAGCGAGTATATCCTAATGTTTCTCCCCGAAAACTCTTGTAATATTTTACTCCATAAACTATAATTGGTCTTCTAAGAATATGTGCAAGTACAAAAATGTGTGTCTGCTCCAAACTCGCTCCAGGCTGAATCAAACACAAAGAAAGACATCACTTGAAGCAGAACTTACCAACCTTTACTTTGAAATTTAAAAAACAGTCTTTAAATTGAGAGAGAAAATGCTTTTAGAAGTGATAAAGCTTTGACAGGAAAAACAAAAGACTGGAAAATTATTGGAAATAAGGGAAAATATTTCAGCTTGTCAGCTGTCAGTAATAATTCTCTGTCCTATTGCCCAGATTCAATGTAATGGATTTCCTTCCTCACTTAGAAGTGAAACACTGCATAATGTTAGGTCTAAAAATAATTCACTCATCTGAAGGCACTTTAAGGCAAATACCTTTTGATGATAGGAAAAGGGCACATCCAAAACAAATCTCAAAAAAATAGCACCAGAATCATGTTTATACCTAACAGAGGAGCTAAAAATATTCCTATAACTGGAAGTTCATAGGAATGTAAATCTCATTTTGGAGGGGAGTTAGACAATCCCAGCTTGCTGGAGTTTGAGCAGTGTAAGCTGGAGGTGTGCTTTGGGAGCTACAAGGTGCTGCAGGAGCTGGAGGCAGCATATTAAACACATGATTGTCTATTTGTTTGTTCTACAGACTTCACTCTAACATCACAATTCTTTTTTTGTGTTGCACTGCTTAAGAGCAAGCTCAAAAACTGTAATTTCAAGTGAACCTTCCCATATTGGCAGAAGAGTTTACCCAGTAATATTTTAAGATCATTGCCTTAAGAGGGATGTTTTTCCTTCGTACAGGAATAATCTTATTCCCAAAAAAACTCATCTAGTTCTGAAAATTTCTTTCAGGAATTAAAATACCTTTTCCAAAAGCCCTCTGACAAAAGAGTTTTCTTACCTGGCTGGCAAGAGAGAGAATGAATGCCCAATCTTCCTGCCACTGTTCCTCTCGCAAGGAGAAATGTAAACCGAAGCTTTGGGAATACCACGACTCCCACTCTTTCCAGCGTGTGTAGAACCTAAAATGTTAAAAGAGAGAGAGAGAAAGAGTGGTAAAAAGGGAAAAATATTTACTCAACCACCATAATCCTGACAGCAATATTTAACCCTTGCAATCCCAAGCAAGAAGGGGGAAGAAAGAGAAAAAGTATCAGGAAAACTGGATTTTGTGTTGGTTTTTATCTTCAGGAGACTCCATTTATTAATCCTCATGTAAGAACTACTTAAAAAAAAAAAAAAAAAGAAAAGCAATGCCTACAGCAAACATGATCCAAGTTCCTACCAGGCTCCTATCTAGTTTGATACTTCTTGCAATAGGGGATTTTTTTAAGTCTTATTTAGGCTTATTTAAGTGTTGATATACAGGGAACATAAGTAAGACATTCCATTTCATACAAGAGGAGTTACTCATTCTTCTCACACAAAAAATAGAGGTATTTTCTATTTTTAACCACATCATGAGTTAATTAACTTCAAAGTACTCGCATATCAATTTCCAACAGCCCATGGTTAAGAGGCAGAATCTGTTTTATAGCAGATTTTGGAGCAAAGGGGTGGTAATTCCACATTATACGGAGTTGTAAAGCAGTGTGGATAAGAATCAAATGTACAAAGTGGGATTTAGTCTAGTCATGATATTTTATTTAACCATTTACCAAGAAAAATGACACATTAAAAGGAAGATGTTTGCTTTCTAAAATTTTAAACTCTGTCCAATCACCACAATATGGAAAAGCCACAACTTCATATTAGGAACCAGGATTTAGGGAACAGTGCTAAGCCAACTTTTAACAATGGCCTTTACTGTGAAGACAAAGAAACCATTCTGAAGTTTCAGCTTATTAAAAAAGTCACTGAAATGAACTCATTTAATTAAAACTTGAGAATATTTGCAGACAGTGAGTGTGTGTGGATAAGATCTTTCCTATGCTTTCAGTAAAGCTAATCACCCTAAAATCTTGGTGTGTAGGACAGCAGCCAGGCTGGTTTGCTTGAGTCCAGCTAAAGGCTTAAAATTCCCAAGATATTTAGATAGGTCTCTACTAATTCACAGTAATATATCTACAGGGAATCTTCTGGATCTACAGTCCAGTTTTTACCCAAACACACAAGACTTCCACCTTTGAAGATGATAAATTTTCTGCCTGTTTTCTCCCATAAATCTCTAACTGTGCACCTTGTGCTACACGAATTAATTCCCAGGTCTCCTGAAAGAAATGTAATTAGATTCTGGTAAAAGAAAAAACAAAGCAAAACAAACTACAACAACAACAACAATCACCACAGAGAAGGAGAGAAACCCCAGAAAATACATGGGAAGAAAAAAAGGGGGAAAAAAAGGGAAAAAGGGAAACATCAAACTATTCCCCAAAAGCTTGACTAACTGTGAAAGTGTTCTCCTAAAGAAGTTTATTCCCTGAGTTAGTCAGCCATACACAAGATTTTGATCTCATTTAAAGCAGACTTTGGAAGTTAACACAAGAGAACTGAATGCATCCATTAAAGAATAAAATTCTGGAAGTCAACTTAGGGCATGTGCCCATTCTCCAGCAAAAGCTAATGGGGGAATACAAAAAGGGACACATCAGAACACACTTTTGTGTAAACTAAAGAAGTGTAGTTATTGAAAGGTGAGTGCAAAAGACTCCACAGGCCAGAGCCTCTGGGAACTTCACTATGGAGCTTTTTCCAAGTACCAGACACAAGACTGTCTCTGGCAAATAGATTTTTCTTTGTTCAGCCTCTAAACAAACATAACAAAACGAGGTCAAATGAGTTACATGAGTGTTTTCTGTCTGACTATAAAAATACCCATTTTTAAGTGTCTTTGTGGAGGCTTTGAAGAATAATTCCACTAGATAAAAGTTTAAGCAGGGATTGCATTTAAGAGCCTGTTCCAATGACGACATCACTTCCTATCAGCCACATGTCCTAGCCCAAAAAATTAAATATATCTTCTCAAATGGAATCTATACAGCACGTATAGAATGTACAGGATGATCAATTTACAACAAAACCTGGCTAAAAGACTTATTTCTAAAGACTTGTTCCTAATAAGGAACATGATTTGTTCCTTACAGACTTGCTCTTTAAAGTTTTGTTCCTATGAAGGAACACACCAATCAGTTAAAAACTATGCTTCTAATAAGGATAAAGATTAAGCAAATTCAGAGTAAGATGAAAATTCTGTCTAGACAAAAACTAAAAAACTTAACAAGACTTAAGAGCCTCCAAGTGAGTGTTATGTTAAGATACACCACTAAGTCAACCACAGTTAAAACCAACATTTTGAGAGATTTAGTCCAAAGCTCAGTAGTTTGCTGCATGTGCTTGGCTTTGTTACCATGAAGAACAAAACCTGATCTATCCTAATGTTCTATTCTGGCCTCATGGGAGCTGCCTGCGATGCCAGGGACATTCCTGCATGGACAAGATGCACACTCCATGCTGAACAACTGGAAAGCAGTGACAGATCCTTTCAGACACTGCTTCCTGGAGAATTGCTACTGAAGCACCACTCTCTGGAATCCAGCTCTGGATGCTTATTTGGGGAGTTCTCTCCCAACAGCACAAAATTTACTTAGAGGTAGCCCTAAATAAACCTTTGTTGTTGACTCCTGTACAGCACTGAGGATGGGGACAGGCTCTTTCTGCAGTATGTGCTGACAGTGTTTCTTCTGTCCTTGACTACAAGAACACCAAAGAAATGATCACCTGTGTCTTGGATTATCAGTCTTTATCAGCTCATCCCTTAGTCCAGGATATCCTGGAGAGCAGCTGGATGCCACTGGGGGTCCAACTAAGATTTTCCCTCTAGCAGAAGCAAATCACACTGCCTGACTAAAGAAGGTTCTAAGTGCAAAGCAACAAAAGTTGTTTTACAGAATAATAAATCAATTTTATGGCCAAATGACAGAACTAGTTAAATGTCAACATTCTGTGCTTTCCTGCCATTATTTTAGCAGGCAGAACAAGGATAAAAAGAGCAATCCTGAGTAAAGCTGGAACTAAGCAGATGGAATGAAAATACTGAAAAGTTTATAAGGAATAAAAGGCTATCTTCTACTAACAACCTTCTGCACAGTTCCCACCAAGCAGCAAGGCATGGCATGTGCATGATTTACATTGCAAGGACACAAATTCCAGCTGCAATAACTGTGGTTAGTGCGTGCTTGACAAGTATAAAGCATTTTAGTGTTTGAAATGCCATTTGCTGAGCATCACACGCCACCCCTGAGCTCACAGCGTCCAAGTTTCCAGCACTCGTATTTAAAACATAGAATCATAGAATCAGACAGGTTGGAAAGGACCTCTGAGATCATCAAGTCCAACCCTTGATCCACTACCACCACAGTTGCTAGACCATGGCACTAAGTGCCACATCCAGCCTTGTCTTAAAAACCTCCAGAGATGGAGAATCCACCACTTCCCCGGGCAGCCCATTCCAATGGCAGATTACCCTCTCTGTAAAGAATTTCTTTCTAATATCTAACCTAAACCTCCCCTGGCACAGCTTGAGGCCATGCCCTCTTGTCTTACTGCTGGTTGCCTGGGAGAAGAGACCAACCCCCACCTGCCTACAACCTCCTCTCAGGTAGTTGTAGAGAGCAATGAGGTCTCCCCTGAGCCTTCTCTTCTCCAGGCTAAACAACCCCAGCTCCCTCAGCCTCTCCTCACAGGACTTGTGTTCAAGTCCCTTCACCAGCCTTGTTGCTCTTCTCCGGACCTGCTCCAGCACCTCAACATCTTTCCTGAACTGCAGGGCCCAGAACTGGAAACACGAACATGAGAGATGAAGATGACAGCTGGGACCACAGTGACTCGACAGCTTTGAGGAGCACAATCCCCAGGGAACTGGGGAGGGGTGGCTGTGGGGTTCTGCTGCTCCAGCACGTGGAAAAAAGCTGCCCTGACTCACCAGTGGGAGCAGTCGTGTAAACTGTCGTGCAGAGCCTTGCGCAGCACGGAGTCCTTGTCGTAGATGCCCCAGGTGGCCTGGAGCACGGAGTCGAGCAGGCAGTCCCCGGCAGTGCGGTTCCACAGCGCGTACAGCCTGCTGTCCAGCCGTGTCCCCAGCTCCAGGGACCAGTTAATGATGGGAGACTCCTCCTCCAGCTCTGCAACGGGACAGCCAGCTCTTAAACACTCCGCTTATTTATCTCAGAGAATTCAGGCAGCATCGTAATGGTATAGTCTCAATAATTTATCCATTTGCATGAATAAAACTCTGCTTTCCTTGTGAAACTATGCTGGCTGAAGAAATTTTTTCTACTGTCAATAAAATAAACCAAAAGCAAACCGAACCATAGCACCACATCATTTGTTTGAGGATTGTTACTGAAATAAAAAGATTTTTTTCAGTTTTCCTTAAAAAGCTTGTGACTCAAAACTGACTTTTAAAGATTTCTAAAGCTCTACAGAGATACACTACAAACATGATTTCTACAGACTCCATTCTCCCTCTGCCGCATAAATAGGCTGGAAATGTTAAAATTAAAATAATTTTACATGGGCATACAGTGACAGGACAAGGGAGGACGGCATCCCACTGCCAGAGGGCAGGGTTAGATAGGATTCTGGGAAAAAATTGTTCCCAGTGAGAGTGGTGAGCCCTGGCACAGGCTGCCCAGAGAAGCTGTGGCTGCCTCATCCCTGAAAGTCACTGGTTTGGAGCAACCTGGTCTGGGGAAGCTCTTTAAGGTCCCTTCCAGTCCAAACCATTCTGTGACTTTACAAATTCCAGGGCGAAGACTAACATGAAAGCATCCAATCTCTATTAAAACATGTTCACGGACAAAGCCACATATACAGACACGTGTAGTTTATTTTTAGTAAGAGAAACATTCTCTAATGAAAAGCCAGGATGATCCCAGCTGTTCTTGGTGCATTTACCTTTCAATACATCTCTGTCAAGTACTTCATCGAATAATTTTTCCTGGACTGTGGGCGGTAAATCTTCAATATCTGGAAAAACAGAAAGCAAATACAAGAGTCACTTAATGCTACTGCAAAAGAGACATCAGCAGCTGCTGCTCAGGAGAACTCACAGAACAGCTTTTGCCCTATCAGCCCTAACACCTCCTCTGGAAAGCTGCTGCCATGTGTGACCCAAGGCTTTGCAGAGCTGCTGAGGCAGGTTTGCATCTCAGCCTCACTGTCACACCTTTGATGCAGAAAGATCACCACAGCATGCATAGAGCAAGACTGGATTTCTCTGAAGGAGAAAGTGGAGAACCACTTTAAGGTGAGAAACTTAAAAAAGAGGAGTAATTTTACTTTCAACCCTATTGTATTTAGCACAGCTTCAATCCCAAGCAATGGTTTTCCACCTATCTCAACGGCTTCTCCTCTCCAGTATATCCCAATGGTACAGTTTGTCAAGGTATGTGTTCTTCTCCAGAATATCCACTTCCTTAATCATCTCCTTCAGGCCTCAATAAAATAGTTTTGAGAACCCCAAAGGTTTGCAGACAAGTTAGAGAACAAGAAACAGGAAAACTATTGAGCTATGCCAAGGGAAATGCCCCTACTGACAACTGCTCCCAGAGCTTTAGAGACAGAATTTGCAACTACCTCATAAAAAAGAAGGAAAAAAAAAAGGTAGAAAACTGTATAATGGACAAAACTCTTTTGCAACTGTATCATTTAGCACAACAAACACTCTCCCACATTCTAAAACTCAGCATGTGCCACACAGTAAATATTTGCTCCTGGCCTGCATTCCAACAGAGAATAAGCAGTAAAGGGTTGCCAGGCAGAGCAGCAACCAGAGAAACGTGGCTGGTTTCAGCACAACCATGAAACTTAAAGGCAGTAAATAAAATAGGAACAGGAACATCCAGCACCCCTTCAGGCATTCTAGGGGATAAGGACTGGGACCTAAGTGGTATTTCAAGGACACAAAGATTTCTCTTAATTGCAGTGTGGTAGCTGCCAGTCCTGCTCAGATGTCCAATACCTCAGGGCTTTTAAGCCCACATTTAGGCACATGAGTTGCTACTGAAGCACATTAATGCTTGGTACAGGCAGGGTGATGTGGGGTGGTCTTTTTTTTTGTGTGTGTGTGATTGATTAGGGCTTTTTAAGCTAAACTCCTCGCAGTGGCCAGCAATCCATTTAAAAGCTTTGCACTCTAACATCCATGCTCTGGCTTTTCAGGAGGATCCAATCTGTTTGTTTGAAAGGTCGAGTGGAAACTGGTTCCCAAACTACATCATTTAGGTAATATCTGAACAGAATAGTGTGATTTATACTTCTATCCTTAGAAATGCTCTCTGGAGTCAAACTGCAAAAGACGTGCAGTTGGCAAAGTGTGAGGAAAATGGAAAGTCTTGATGCACAAAAGCTTTTGAACAGCCTTACTCTCTTTTAATGACTTAATGGCTATTACATGTGTCAAAAAGCTGCACAGTGCTTTAAGATGTGTCTCTTGAAAATACTGAACAAATCCTTCAGCTCTGAAAAGAACATTTCTCAAGTGTGTTAGGAAATCTTTCTGTTTCCCCTTTCCCTTCACTCCCCTAAAAAGCAATGAAGTTTTAGTCTCCAGACACCTCATACACCCAACCCCACCTGCCTCTCATACAGGACCCACAGAGTACAACTGAATACAAAGCCTCAATCAGGTACACGAGTGGGAAATATTATCCAGACTTTCTGAAGAGGAGGAGATGAGGTAACACTCAACCAAAGGGGTTCCAAATAGAATTCTTAAAATGTTTTATAAAAAAGACAAACAGATCTGCTGATTGGCAGTTTCCGGCTGCACATTTTCTTTCTGTTGGTAGCATTTCTATTAAAGGAAACAGCTATTGAAGATTAAAAGTCTTCTAATGGCTCCTTGTTAAGAGATAAACATTCTCTTGATCTCAGAGTACCTCAAAAGTATTCAAAAAGTGTTATTGCTACAAGCAGGTACAAAGAACAACTCTGGGCCTCAACAGAAAGGACTGAAAGCTAAAACAGCCATGTGAAAAGCCATATCATGGACCAGAATGTCTGGGCTCCAATCTTCACTTTAAATACAGCCTTTCTTTAGAACACACCACTTTTCTTCCATTTCTTCATGCCTAAGTAGGACAACAGATGCTCAGTTCACAGGAACAATGTATGGATGAAAGTGTGCAGATACTGAGCAATTAAATTCAACTACTAAATCTGACCTAATAGGTCTTAATAAATAAACCCGTTAATAAATTATTAAATAAAGCTCTTAATAAATAAAACCTACACACACATCACCACCAGAAAGTCAAAATACAGGATTTTCAACTAGTGACCAAGCAATAAAATCTTCCAGAAGGAAGAACGGTTTGTAGCTACCTGCAGGTAACGTAAACGTCACAAGGTCAGTCAGAAAATAGCAAGCAAAGTCTCCCTTTCGCTGATGAAGAGATGCAGCAATTTCACGGCGGATTTGTTCCGTCACCTCTGGACACACCATGGCAGGAATGCACTTGGCTGCATGTTGGGACACCTGTAACACAACACAGTTACTGCACTCAGGATTATCCCATTAAATATAAAGATTTGGGAGGGATGATCACCAGCAGGGAGTATGTAGTTAGCAAGGAATGCAAGAGAACTATAAACACTGGCACCCTGAAAGATCAAAAGTTTAGTGACTCTTAATGAAATATTTAATTTGTCATGGAACTGAAAACATAAATCTGGTTAAAAATCATCTTTAAATCAAAGAAGTCAATTAACAGATCTCCAATCTCATGCATAAGCCCAGTCTAGATTTAATAAAACTTCATTACCATAGTACCAGACAGTTTCCTACAATCTTCCCAAAAACTGTCAAGCTAAGATAGTTAAATTTCTCCAGTTCTAGTCAGTCCTGGCAGCAGAAGCTCGTTCAACAATGAAGGGCAAGTGGCACAAGGATGACACCAGATGCATATAAAAAGAACACCTTTAAGACCCACATTTTCACTCGTTCATATTCTAGAAAAGGAAAGTATCAAGCACTACTCAGCATTTTCAGAAATGACTAGATGAGTCAGAATTCCTAGGCACTGAAACAAAACCAAACACAAAAATGCCTAAGACAGTATTTCAGTAAATTAACTTGTTTTTAAACATGTAACTCCATCCACACAGAGTTATGCAAGCAGCACAAAGCTACCGATATTAGTCATATATAAATATATACTCAAGGCTTTAGCTACATTTGTCTTGCTTCATCTACTCTTTTTAATTATTCAACACTGAGCATTCCATCATCTTTATGTGCTTTGCAGGGAAACAGCAGCTTTCAGAATTGCACTAGGCATCAGGGAAGGAGGTAGAACAAAAATCTGACCCTGATCAGGTGAGGAACCAAAAGTCTGAGTTGAAAAAAAGAGACCAAAAAAGATAACAGAATTATTTAGAGAGCAAAGATGGAGAAGAGCAGAGGTCACCAGAAGTGAGGTGACACAAGGAAACGGAACATGGAAGAGCAAAACACAGGAACCAGTCAGTCTATAAAATGGGAAAAAATAGAAAAAAAATCAGTAATTTTGCAAAGCAAGAAATTTGCCTCACTCTAGAAGAGAAGCTCCCACAAAAGCCAGGAAGGCCAGACCAGGTAGACTTACTCATTAACAAACTGAGAACAAACTACACTGTCATTGATGTCAGTGCTTTGCTTTGAGAGCATTTCCTCTCCCCCACCCAGAGCACAGGAAGCCTCACAATAGCTCACTTCCACTGCCAGTAAGGTCACAACGTGTGCCAAGCCTGTTCATTAATGAGAAAACTGAACACCCTCAGGACCATCACAACAGAGTCTCTAAAAGCAAACTCACTTCTTGAGGAGAAATCCTGCTTTGCGAGCAGTGATTCACATATATTCTACCACCACCACAAATCACACAGTGGTGCAGTTACATCAAGTGCTGTTCCCTCTCTGCAAGGGCCAGGGAACTCACCTCAGTGAGGAGGATGGCCAGCATGTCCTGCCTCTGGAAGCGGATGGCCAGGTGCACGAGGGTGTAGCCCACGTCGAAGGCGGACGGGCGGTTCAGCAGCCGCACCTCGTCCGCCGTCAGCTGCCGGGCAATGTCCCCTCCGGACGACTTGTAGGCTTCCACAGCAGCTAAATCACCTTCCACAACTCCTGAGGGCAGAGAAACAACACACAGCCCATTTTAGACAGCGAGGGAGCCGTTCTGGAACAAGCCATCTCATTTTACAGCTCACCTGTAGCTCCTCTGTTACAGGCCGAACAGATGAAGATCAACTGCACAGCAAAAAACTTGCCAATTTTTAATTATTTTAAGCAGAAGACTACAAAATATTTACACTTACCTCATCTCTCAGACCATTTTTATTAACCCACACTAGCAGGAAAATCAAAAGGGATCAAAAGCAAGCTCAGAAGTGGACCCATGAGGAAATACCAGCAGTAACATACTCACAAGCACTTCAATTGACCAGAAAGTCATTTCTTCCCAGTACAGAGATTAGTTTGATTATTTTATCTTCCCTTTTATCTCAAAAAACAAACTACTAGATCATAGAAATAGGATCTATTAAAAGGTTTTTGGACTGAAAGTTTTATTTTTTCCAAACAGTATGAATGGTACAGAGCATAAATTTTTCTCTTCAGTTCACCATCTCTGCTACTAATGGAACCTCAGAGTTTCACTCAGGGTACTCTATTAAAACTGAATTAAAGAGAAATTAAATACACTGTGTGCACCTTCTAAAGCAAGATGGGAGGAACAATGAATGACCCTAATGTCTATTCTAGAGTCCCTGGCAATCTTTAACTTCTGTACCATGATTCATATCATACTCATGCTGAATGTATTCCTTAGCTGCAGTTACTGGAATACATTATCAGTAAGATGTGGAGCTGCTCACGGGATCTGTTCCATTACAAGACTTCCAAAATTTAGAAATTCCTTCAAATATGTTCTGTTTTAGGTATGTGGTCCACGAGAGCACAGAGCAGTGATGAACTGAGGAAACAGAATAGTGTCCCTGGAGCCATCTTGAATGCAGAAGTAAATAGAATCTCACTACTGAGAAGCAGCCCTTGTTACAGCAGCTCAAGCAGAGAAGAGTAAGGGCACAGATCACAAATGAGAAAACTCCCTCCCTATTTTCTGCAGTTAAATCTCCTTCCCAGCTCCTGAGAGTCAGCAGCTGAGCAGAGGCCACGAGGCTGGAGACTGAGACCCAAGTCCAACCTTCATTTGCTCACCAAGATTCAAAAGTTCATGAAAAGGAAAGGTCATTCAGGACAATCACTCCCACTCAGGACTTAAAATAAAACAAAAAAAGGAAAAAACCACAGCATTTCCTGCCCCCTCAAACAAACCTCACATCCCAAACAAGCAAAAATCCCCGACCAAAATTAAAAAAACTCCAACACAACAAATTGAAGTGGCTGCTAGCAGAGAAGCACACTAACCACTCACTTGCTGGTTAATCCAGGATTTAGAAAAGCATTCTTAGCTCAGCCAAAAAGTATCGTTTTGAATGCTGAGATTATAAAGCTTTCAGAAGAAATGCAGGGGGGAAAATGGATTATCAGTGCAAGACATTTCCCTACAAAGTTATCAGCTGTGCTCTGTAAGCCTCCACAGATAAAAGTCTGATTATTCAACAGTAGTCTAAAGCAGAGAAGTTCCAAAACAACAATTCAACTGCAAATTTTAGTCATACAATATCTACCCACTCATTCCCAAGTCCTAACGGGCCAGGGCAGAAGGAAAACCATAATGGACAGTATTTTTTTAGTTTTCTGCAGCATGTGTCTGTCTCCTGTAAGGAAGACATTCCTGTTCCTCTCCAGCACCACTGTCTCATTCAGTGCCTCCCTGTGCATTCTCCCCAGATGAGTTCTGTCTGTCCAATTTTATGTCTTGCTCTGTAGGAGTCAGAAGAGCCAAGTGTAGAACTTTATTTCCATGCAAGCACATTTTTGCCACTGATAAGGCAATTCCTCATGGCTGTTGCAATGATCATTCCAACCAAATGCTCCAAACTGACATTTTTTGTGTGTGTGTAGATATGTACATGTACACAGATAACAAATCAGACGAATTTCTTATGACTTGCCCTCTTAAAACAAGTTACAGCATAGCTTTGGCAAACCCAAGAATCCAGGGAAAGAAGAAATCTCATAGAAGAGCAGGCTCTCTGCTATCTTAGGACATCCTTAATTTTTTATTATCGCATTAATTTAGCAGTTATATTTATTATTACATAATTTAGTCTTGTTAAAGACTAAAAGCCACATCACCCCTTTTTGTATTTTAACTACTCCTACTCATACAGGAGAGACTCCTGTTACCACCTCTGCACCTTCCACCACATCCCTCAAAACAAACACACCCAAGACCACCCAAGACTGGTAGGCGGCCCACTCTGAGAATCTAAATATCCACAATTAATTTCAAAATTCAAACAAATATCCCTAAAATGATCTTTTGGTGACAGATGGTTAGATCCAAATCCCATTCCAGCCAGCCCGCCTGTCAAGTACTACATTTTACTACAGCCTACTACTGGGAAATTCATCATGTTAATTATTCTTCTAGTCCCCCACCCTCAGCTGCTTATTATCATCCCACTCTTCATCACACCTCAGCAACAACTGAGGTTTATGGTTGATGCTGAGGTGGTCATGTGAGGTTTGGCAATGCCTTTTGCAAGCACTAACTACTACAAGCTGCAATAAGGATCCAAATCAGTGACATGTGCTCTATGCAGCACTGCCAGTTCTGGAAGTTTATTCCCACATCTTGCAATTCTTGACATTCCTAAAAGCCCCATGTCCTAGAATTATTAAAATTGTTATATAAGCTCTCTGTTAAAAAGTACATTTTTAAACTTTGCTGATGAAGTTTAAGCCAAACATCAATTAATACATCCAAACCATGCAAACTGCAGATGTTTTCTAGGCCTTATTTAAAAAATAAATTACAGATGTATTTTTAGTGGTATTTTAGGTACAGGGCTGGTGTGCTACATGACACAAACTAGCACAGCTACAGCTCATGGAGAGATTGCAATGTGAGTGTGTGCATGGATTGTATCTGGTCATCCTTTTTTCTTTAATCAAAACAGGTAAAAATTACTCATTATAGCGGGGGAAGCATCATGAAATTTGTCAAGTCCAACTCATTACCGCAGTGCCAGTATTCTGTGGGCATTACAAATCTCTTTGGCCCCTTTGGGCCACAGCAAGAAAAGTCAACATTTCTCTTTACCTGTTCTACCAAACCCCTACTCTGTTGTAGCCACTGCAGAAGAACAGGAAAAACTGCTGACAGCCCATCAGGTGCCATCCTGCTCACAGTGCCACTCCATGCAAGCCAAGGCAGCAGTGAACACAAAATGTAGTGGTAACAGGCAGACTGTGGGAAATATGAACCAGAAACACAAATCTTGCCCCAAAACTATGGGGTGAACTTGCCTACCTGCATCGTGCCTGCAATTCTGAAGTTCAGGACAACTATTCCAAAATGAGACCTGAATATGCTTGTACTGACAACAGGAGGCACATTCCTACAAAGGCTTGGATTTCGGTGAGATGAGAGCCTCCAATTCATTAGGTCTATTTAAACAGAGCTTAAAACCCCACTGTTTATGAGAAATATTACAGAAATATTTATTGATGTTATAATTCCCTGCATTTCACAATGCAGAAGTGCCTCATTACTTACACAAGCAGACTCTGAATCGTGTTCTGATCCAGCCCTGTGCCAGTTGGATTATTCCCCACTGACACCCACTGCATTCCCCAGACTGTTGAAATGTCAAAAGGAAGAGTGGCATTTGCCTTAAGATTGTTCCCAGAACACCCAGGAGCCTCCAGGAGCTCAACCCCTTTCAGCCCTGATCAGCTTCAACAGCAACACAAACACAAACACATCCCAGTGACTCAGTGCCTGCTCCAGATCCACACAATCCCAGCTTTCCTTTCAAGTGGCCACCAGAAATGTCCCTTTGCTGTTGCACCTGAATACTCCAGTCTTTGTGTGCCCACTAAAAAATCCTGCTTGGCCTAATGTAAAATCTCTGACTATAGTCTTGACATCCTAAGGGAGAGGACAGAATGCCATGTGCTGCACCCAAGCCATGACAAAACACAACTGCAAGTCAGAATTCTGCATTTACAGGTTCAACTGTGCTCCCATTTTGCAATTCAGGCATTTCCTCTTATTGGAAGAATTTCACAGCACCAGGAGCCAAGGCTTTTTCTTCTTCTAGTAAAGCCCTGCCTCTTACAAACAGCACAGATCAGACATTTGCAATCTTAGTATATACTAGATGATAGAGATTAAGAAAGGTATTTTAAAAGACTAAATTTAAAGAAATGTTAATCACTCAATTGCAACTCTTTGTACCATCATGATCCCTACTACAACTTTTACAGCTTCCTTCTTTATTAGATGTCAATATTACCCTCACATTAAGTAAGCCAGAATCAACTGCTAAAACCAAACTATTTCCGCTTAAGGTGCTATTAAGTTTATTCTTTAGAACATGTAAATATTTACAGGGTTTAGTGCAGTTATATAAATTGGGAAAATATGCAAGATAGGCTTACCAGCATTTCTAGAAAACCAAGTCATCTTCCCTGACTGCACAGTTCTAGTGGCTTCAAAACAGCCAGACAGTTCCCAAGGAAAATACTACAGCAGCAGCCTTTATTTACTCCAGTATCTTTCTGATAGTTGTGGAGCACTGGCTGGCACAAGTTGCAAATGAAGTAGGCAAATTCTTTCAAGCAGACTGATGCAGCTGTGGCTATCTAAAGAACAACCTGGGGATTAGGGATTTCTGGGATTCAAGGAGGCAGCAGTACCATGTAACCAACGTCTTCTCCCATCTGAGCAGGCTGCAAAAGGAAACATTTCATCTTGAGGAGGTCATTGTGCCTCCTGTGGGGGACAATGCCTTGAACTGCTTGGCAGGAGAAGGCAAATTTCTCAAACAGCCAAGTCATACATTTTAGAAGTCAGAAGTTAGGACAGATCCTGCTGTAACATCAAACAGATCAGAGCTGGAGCCCTGTGCTGCTTCTCTTCTGCTCCAGGTACAATTGCAAGTGGTCTGTCACATATATGCTCTCATTTACTCATCTAAGGACTAATCCTAAGATTGGTTTAAGTGCCAGCAAATGAGAGGCTGATCAACTGACCCACTAAAACCTAATTCTGAACCTGATAAGAATCTCTGCTCCTTTAACACAGACTGCTGAGGACCTGTGGCATTCTCCTGAGCTGAGTCAGCCCTCAGGCTCTTCCAGCTCTTCACCAGGGGCACATCAGGTGGCCAGAAATAAAGTTTTATTGATGGTCAGTGCCTCACAATTTCAGCCTGAGAAGAATTTCTACTTCTGAAGGAAGATCTGCTTTGCAAACAAGTATGACACACCAACTGATAAAAAAGACAGGGGTTGTCTGAAAAGCCTTTATAGGCCTCTAACCACACCCTTCTGTTCCTTCTCCTCTTTTCTGGTTTGCAGGGCCTCCCTTGTCAGTATTAGCACACAATCAACGGTAGATCACTCTCCAGGTAATGACACTGAGACAGAAAATTCTGTATATTAAGGTTTTTTTGATTCTTCAAGCTCAGCAACTTGCATTAGCTTAAAGAAAAAAAAACCAAGTAAATACTTCCAAGAAGACAAATACCTTAAACCTGAAACCATCCAATGCACGAGAGGATGACTATTGACTACTCTTTTTTCCATGCAAACAGCTCTTCACCCTACATACAATCCATGTAGTATGTTTTGAACATATAATTTCAAGATGAAGCAGCACAGATATAAGAACAACTGTTTAAAGATGTCCTTATCCCTCTCCAATCCATCAGAGGTACCCATACCCCTTGCTGCTTGCAGGGTTGTACCCTAAAGGGAGGCTGGACAGTGGAAAATCCTTAAAGTCAATTATTAAAGTTAGCCATCAGGGCTTCTAAGGCAAGTTGAAATAACTGGTTTTAACTTGCTCATTTATTCAATTATTTTTAGCATAAAATATCACAGTATTTAAGAAAAGTAGTCAAGAGACCAAAGTTAAGTGTTTCAGGATATAAGATTTTCTGCCAAGGAGTAAGGCAGGCAGAGTTTTCCTCAGTCTCAAAGATACACACACACAAATATAAAGCATTTGTGATAGAACAGATGTACAAGGCACAGATGACAACACACCAAGATTTCTTGCTCAGGTGAGAGTTGTGATCTTGCATCACTGTCACCTGGCACAGCAGCCAAGTCATGCTTCCCACTAACCCAGGGGAACAGGGAAGGAGGCCAGGCTGCACAACTCAGATGGGACTCTTCTCCTCCCAACCATCCCCAGAGGCACCGTCTGCCATCCCCAGCCACAGCCAGCCTGGCAGGTCATCACCTGGCCGTGAGTCATCCATGCTGCACTTCCCTAAACAGCTCAACCCTAGACTGACATCAGCGAGGGAAGGTGCATGACCTTTTCTGGCCTCCAGCAGCTTGTTCCCACCCATCCACTTCCCACTCCCTTATCACAGCATCAACAGAACCATCAGGGTTCAGCTGTACCATGCACATGATGAGGAAGCTAGTCTGAGCTTACTAAACCAGCAAAAAGAAACAAAACCCCCCAAAAACCATCCCCTAATCGACCTTCATTTTCAAACATCCCAGGAGGACAGAAAGGGGCACATGGGACAACTCTGGGAGGCAGTGCCAGCTGAAAGCACTTTGTTTATGTCAGTGCCTTCGGGCTGCCTTTATAAATACTCAGAGAAGTGCCAGAGGGTCTGCAGGACAGAGCAGGAGGTGCCTCCGTGTCTCCCAGAGCTGCAGGGCAGTGTGGGCACAGCCCAGCCAACTCCATACCAATGTCTGGACAGGGAGAGTCTCCTTGCCCACAGGGTTTCTGAAGGTCTGGATAACACACCTGGCACAGGTTCAAAAAAGTAATAGGATAAAAATTCCCTGTAGGAGAGATAAAGCAGTAGACAAAGGAAAAACTAAGCAGACATGGTGTAGGAATACTAGGAATGAACTAACAGTCCTTTTAAGGATGTACTGCAAAACAAGATTCATTACAGATTGCTCTAAATATTTTGGATTTGTTTAAGAAACACACTCTTAGTGGTTTCTTTCACAGAGCTAAGAAGAATGTGTGCCTACTTGATTTGGGAGGCACCATTCCCACAGGGAGATTTGGCCCATGACAACACTATCCACCCTACTGACCTGAACCAAGAGAACACACTTTTCTCACAGCAGGTGATAAACAGGTGGAGGAGAAAGGAAAAGAAGAAATGCAGTTTACTTTGAATCTATGGGCTGCAGTTCAAGCTCAGAAGTTGAACTCACAACTCAAGAATCCCCAGCAGTGCCCTGCGGCATACACACTCTGCCAGCATCGCTGTCAAATCCAGCCCTGAAGTGCCAGGGGACAGGAAGCTCCAGGGTAACCCCCAAGCAAACTCTGGATGCCAGAGAGGTTTTATAGGCACAGCCATCCTCATCCATTTGTACTCCTTAAATCCACAGCCAGCTGGAACCAGTTTCACCAGACCCCACAGCACCACTTGATTGTTGCACATCACATTCCCTAAGTCCCACAGGCCACCAGGACTCCCTGACAGTCTCTGCCACAAGTACCCCGAGTTATAGATAACAGAGTTTAATTTTAAGTATACATCAGTTCCCTCACCTAAGAAATGAGTCACCTTGGACTTAACATTAATCTTGTCCCAGGCCACTATGGTAGAAAACATTGGTGTCATAGCAGAAACCATTTGTAATTCCTCTTTGTAATTTCAACTGGCATTTGCAGGAAGCCAGGTTACCCAGGCACACTTACTCCAGTTTCTGCTAGGATTTTAATAAATTTTAACCACACTAATCAGTTTAAAATCTCATCTTTTTGAGAAAGAATCACTCCATAGATACATTCACTCTGAAAAAAGCAAGTCAATAAAAAAAGCAACAGTCATTGTTGCAAATGCAAGAAGTACATTTACACCAAGAGTTTGAATGGGGGAATACCACTAATCCTTCTGATTTGGAAGGAATACCCTCCATCAAGGAAACTATTCATGCTGAAAGGCAGGAGTTGCACTCATCACATTTCGTCCAGCCTGGATTTGCAAGGAATGGAAGCCCTGATGACAAGTTTACTTACTGAGGTGGGAAAAGCATGAATGGGTGCCACCAACAGAAAAAAAAACCAAAAAACAAAAACCCCCTCCACACAAGTACCTTCTTAGATCTACTTGATACACATATCTCTTCATGTTTCAGCTAAAAAGAACAGATGTGGAAAAGAGTAGTCTCATAAATGTTTTTTAATGAAACTTGACGCTAAATTTAAAATCTAGTAAAAAGCATTTTGTACTGGAGTTGAGATGTGAAGAGGGAGTTCAACCAAGCAGCTGTCCTGAAGTATCTGACATTTTCCTTGGTACCTTCTGACAGATAATATCTGCTAAGAAAAAAGAAAATAACCACCCTGCCAAGAATTCCTCCTACTCCTGCTTCTTTAATCTTTTTTTTAGGGTTAACTTTAAAAGTTAACTTTTTAACATCTCTCCTACAAAACATGGACTCAAAGCAAATGGACTCCACAACTGACTGAGCCTAAATTTGAAGGTTTCAGATTGAAGTTCCCAAATCCTAACAAGGCACTATCTGTCAGATGCAGCAGGGTAACAGGCAAACTCTTGGTCCATCACTGTTCACAATTTACCTAGCATTTTACATGAACTTGTCCTATTTTATAATTTTGCTTGGCTAAGGACTGACAAGTGTTCAGCTCAGCTAAAACTTCCCAGGAGCTCCAGCTGGCAAAGAAACAGAACTCACTAAGTCACAGTAACCCACTTGATTTTAATGGTAAAAACAGATGCTTTGGGCAAAATTATTCAATTGACAGTTAAACTGCTTCAAGTATGTCACACCAGGACCATCAGCAGAAATTTGGCTTCTTGCTTTAATGATTACTGGCTAAACTGCTGTACTTTTCCAGCACAGATACACTACACAACAACCAGAGACAAGCACAAGAGAATCCATGCAACTTCCATCAATCTTCCTAAGGTTATTCCTATTACAGGGAACATGGTGAAAAAAATGACACCAGTAATATGCAAAATGAAATTCTGAGATGAAGGACTGATAATTAACAGCTTTGTTTGCTGGTTCCTGTCCCCCCATCATCCCTCTCCCCCAGGAATATAGTAGGTGTTTCAGTTAGAGAAAGAAATTCATGAAAGCTTTCAGAAGGCAGCAGTAACAATCAGCACACAACTCCATCTGAATTCTGTCTTTCTCACAAAGATCCCTTCAAACCAAATCATTATTGCATTGCAAAACTTCTATGAACATAGTTTTGAGGTTTATGTACAACTATACAGTCACAAGCAACACTGAATACTTGCAAACCCACGTTCTTAAATACAAATACAACCCTTCCCACACAGGTTAAATCAGAAAGTGTGAAATATTTTAAGTAACATTAGAATAGTCAAAAAAAAAATCACTTTGGAAAAACCAAAATGAAAAAAATACCCTAATATTTAATACAATTGCTATCAGAATGCAAGATAAATATTCTTGTAAGACATAGGAACAACCTCCAGCAATTGACACTTGGTATTCAATAACTTAAAAAATACCACACAGAATTTCAGCTGTTCATTTCAGAAGAAAAAAAGCTTGTAAGGGGTTGAAGGTGTCAGAAAATATAGAGGCATCTCTTCCCAAAAGGAAGTGTGCATGTCTAACTATTCACACAATACAAAAATAAACTCGAGTATTTATTAGCTCGGAGAAATCAAACACAGCATACCCACAAAAACATTTACACATGATCAAATATGTTAAACAAAGCAGCTCCACTAATTAGTTTTTTGATTACAACAACCATGAAGTGACTTTGTGAAACATTAAGGAACAGCATGAGACATACTAATAGAGCCAGAGTTTCAAATGAAGTGTTTTACTCTAAAAATAGTTGTGTATTTCAAGTGTTGAACCTGCTTGTATGCTGGTATCTGCTTCTGGGAAGCTACAGCACGAAAGTTAACTCACAAGGTCAATAACTGACGAAAACCCTGCTCTCACATGGCTCTGTTCTTTAACAGCACTGCGAGAATTATCCAGCATTTCCTTAGGAAAGCACTAAAATACAAAACAAAATTGGTGTTTGAATGTTTCTCGAAGCAGCTGACTAAAAAAATACTTTCAGAAAGCCTGTAAACATTTACAACACAGTATGTGTATTAATACAACATTATTACTTTCAAGGTCAGTATTACACATGCAGTTTCTTGGAGCTACATATTTTGGTGTTATTTTTAACATCTGACAGAGCATCTTGTACTGTTGCAAGCTCTACACTGTTTACAAATACTCCCAAGCTGCAGCTGCTGACTCTACAGAGCATGTCTTCCCATAGCAAAAAGAAGAGTAATTTTAATTATCCAGTTATGGCATTTTTAACAGTACTATAGATTTGCTTTGTAATTTTTCCAACTTTTGACAATTACATGGAACGAGAGGATTTGGTTACAAGAATATCCATTTCTACAAAAGGTCAAAAAAGTCCAAGTGCACTTGAGAGACACGTCCTAACCCTGTTCAGATTATGGATGAACTTCACAGCCTCTCTTAGCAGGAGCTATTTCAGGAACCTCTACATTTGGCTTACTTTTTAAAATGGAAATGCAGAGATAAAAAAAGCTGGTTTGAAATTAAATGCCAAGTTTCTGTTTTAATTCCTCATTCTCCCAAAATACTTAACCACGGGCACAAGAGCAGAAGGTAGCAGTAAACAACTTACCGACACAAGCATTTAGGAACAGCCAGTCAGTCTTTTTCATTCTATTTTTTATTTGCTTTAGTTTTTTGAAGTCAACTTCAAGCTCCTCCTTGCTGCCAACAGCTCCAGCCAATTCAATTCTTTGGAAGTCCATTTTCACATCAGATTCACGTTTGGTTGTTGGTGGAGATCTTCTTTGGCTATTACCACTACTACAGCTGCCTCTCCACCGAGCCCTGTCCTGCTCGTTTATGATGGAAGAAGCCTCTTCCGTGTCTGCCAGTTCTATTGCTTCGATGTTGTTGGGTCTGGGGTGGTCACATACAACACATTTCCTGGCCTTGGCCCAGTTTTCATATGTACAAACAGAACAAGTCCAGTGCTGAGCCCTTGTGTTTAGTTTATTTCTGTCATTGTATTCCTCGCACGGATCCACAGAAAAAGGGACCAGTCTGGAACCAGAGCCCGAAGACTGAGGAGACTCCGTGGGGCTCCTGGTCCTGCGCTGAGACAAGCACTGGGTACACCTTATAGCTCTGGGCCAGTTCAAGTACGTGCACATGTGGCACGACCATTTATTTGCACTTTCCATACTGTAGGATGATTTAACCCTTGGTCTTGCACTGGAATCCGGGCATATCAAAGGGCTGCTCCCTCCCTCAGTGCTTGTAGGATCCCAGTCCCTGCCGATGTCGCTGGAACCACTTTTGAAAGGATCTTCAGTGATAATTGTTCCGCTGGGTCTCTGGGCACGACACATGGTGCACTTGATTGCAGAAGGCCAATTCTCATATGTACAATACTCACAGGCCCATTTAATTCCACGCTCTGTCATCGTGCACTTCTTGAAATGAACTGCGGCGGGCAGAAAGCT
Organism: Vireo altiloquus; assembly: GCA_013396875.1. Lineage (NCBI taxonomy): Eukaryota > Metazoa > Chordata > Aves > Passeriformes > Vireonidae > Vireo > Vireo altiloquus. The sequence continues at coordinate 325,602 of VZRF01006827.1, forward strand.
GAGGAGTCAGAACACACCATCAGTACACAGTGCCAGCAAAGGGCTGGCAAAAACACCTAATTAATGAGATTTAACCCAGTGGATATAAAAATCAGGCTGAGCAAACAGGTAGACTTTTTTTCTTGATATTATTACAACATCTAGGGGGAGTAAAATCACTATGAAAAGGGTAAGACTTGACCTACCAGCATTTTACATGCAGAATTCAGCATTTGCTAGTGCAGAAATGAGAAAAAACCTCAGTCCTGCATTTCTGAAACTCCTCAAATTTGAACAAAGACTTCCTAACAAATTCAGAATATGCATTAAGCACTGAGAATACTGGAGAAGAGACCAGTACAGCTACAGAAACAAGTTATAAATATTAAATTATTAAAATAAAACTCTATATGAATACAGTAGTACAAGAAAAGGAACACAAAGTCTGTAACATCCTGCAATAGACCTTAGAGGATTTGGAAGGAAGGAGTGTATCAGGTGGGCAGTTATACAGTGAGTAAGCAGTTCTTTCAGAAAAGGAGGGTGTTGGAATTTACAGAAAATGCTTGTAATTTTAATTTTGTATATAATAATTTTATAAATGTGCTCAACCAAGACTAGGTCTTGACTGCACATCACCCCTATCAGTAGTGTTACAAAGTGAAAATGCCACTTGAAAGCAAGCACAAGCTGTGTGTGATGACAGGCTAAGACAGTATATTCACACTACAAATTCAGATTTCAACCCAATTCCAACTCACTTTTACTCTAATGAAGAGGGAATTCTGTCTTCATGCTGGCTCAGACCTTTTCTTCAGATTGCCAAATATGAAGGATGAGACTAAGCAGATAACTATTCCTGTAAACAAAATGAAAACAGACTCATTATAGGTTTCCTACTGGACCTGAGTAACCAGAAAGTTAATTATTAAATGCCACACCTATTCTAATCCCAATTTACTTGGTTAAACCCAGTCATGACCAGCTGAGACCAAGAGAAACTGGTTAAAATAAACCAATATTTATAAAAAAAAGGTTGCCACACAAGTAGTCCAATCTGCTGAAGTAAAAGAAGTAGATCCAAGCAAAAAGTTCTCGCCAAAACATAAATGAACACTCTTACTGCAATCTGAAACCTCAGATGGGGAAGGCAGAAAAAGCTTTGTGTAGAGAGCATAATAGAGGGAAAGGGTGAGGCAGGTAGATAAAGGACAAACAGACAAATGCACACAGCATTTCCTCCCTTACCCCAGAATAGTTACCCAGCTTGTAAAACTCAACAAAGTGCCGATTTTAAGAATGCAAAACTGATTAAATACAAGCTCATCACATCACTCAACCGACATTTCTTGTTTATCATATTGCAACTCTCTCAGCTAACAAAACCATCCAGAGCCTAGGAAACTAAAACTCACAGGCTGCACAACAGGATTAAAATCAAAATGAGACACATCAACCCAAAAATTAGTTCATACCTGTTCCCCAATTAGCAAGTGTTTTACAAGTTAGTGTATTCTTCACTGAAATACCTTTCTCTACCAAGGCATAACTAAAATTTCTACTTCAATTTGTCACCCTTATCCCTACTATCGCCTCCTGAGGACTCCGGCACAGAACTCGGGTTTTTTCCAGGAGCTCAAGTGATCTATTCACCAGATCAGGTGGCTGCATGAATGAGGAGCTATCGCATGGCCGGGACAGAGGAGAGGGCAGCACTATCCTTTTCCATAGTGATCCATATTTATGCTGCATGAAAGCAGAGGAGCAATCAGGAACACAGAAAGCTCTCTCCTAAAGCTCGGGTTCCATAGTGCTGCTTTGAACAGCCTGCAGAGCACTTCGCTGCCACCTCTATGTTATAAACTGTGTCAGACTGAGGAATGTGCTGAAAAGGCAATTAAATTTCCTACTGCTTCCCCTCCACCATTCCTGACAGATGTCCATGCCCATTAATAATGGGGGAAAAAGAAGCAAGATCACACCAGGCTCCCCATGTCTGTAATAAAGTAAGTGAAAAATACAAACCTATATACAGGAGAATATGAAGTTAATTTCATTTTACTAAAAGTGACTTTACAAAGAAGACTTTTTGGGAACTTTAAGGAAAAAAAGTTTATTTTACTTTATTTTACTAAAACACCTCCTATACGAGTACACTAGACATGAGGTTTATCTATCCCATTTGGTCAAAGCTTTTCCCCCAGTATTCCCAAAATAAGGTTTTTAATTACTTTCTTAATAAGCTGCTTCTCTCTAGAAACAGTGGAGGTTTTTTTTAGGAATTAATGTTTTGTAGTTAGAAACACAAGAGAGTTGAACATGGTTTTTAGAACAGAGAAGGCAGGAGCACAGTGCCCACTGCCACCAACAGACTGTGCCACCAAGGACCACCAAAAGTGGCTGTCCCAATGCTCCAGTGCTTGAGAATAATTCTTACTGGAGCAGAAGTTGGTGTGGCTGGAGTAGGTGATGCTTCCCATCAAATCCATAAACAGTGTGTGATGGGTAGCTGTAACTGGAAATGGTTTCTTCCCTGCCCTAGTTTGTAAGGCCTTAAACAAAGCAGTTCCCACTGCAGACAAATCCCAACCCACATTTGGGATGGGGCATGAAAACAAGGCATCATCTGTTTTAGTGATATTAAGACTGGGAAAGGAGATTGCAGCTCAAGTTGGAAAGCAGCTGGCTGCAAAAACAATCTAAACAAGAACTGAGATACTACTTAGGAAACTAAATAGCTCAGGACATCCCACGTTACAGGAAAGCTTTCATACATATCACAAGATCAGCTTTTCAGCTGCAATTATCTTCTGTGCCCCTTAAAAAGCAGATGCTCTCAGACATAATTCTTAGAGAGGCTGAGTATCTGCAGCTTTGAAAGCCTCTGAGATATGAGCTCACCACCTCCAAACACAAGGCCTTGGGTTATTATGAAGTAAAGAATATAAAAACGCTCAACAGAACAATGCAGTTTCTCATCCTTGACAGCTCTGCCAACACCAAGTACAGCAGGAAATTCAGCATTGGTTTTTTTTTTACTGTTCTACTCTTTCTTACTTGGTCTGACCTCCAATTCTACCCACCATGGTAGCTACCCATGGATGGGACTGGTGTCTGGTGGGAGCAGAGTTGGAAGTCAGAGACACCAGACACATTCAATTTTGTTTTCATCAGGAACTGCAGTGACAGGACACTGTCAGACTGAAAGAGAGTAGGTTTAGATTAGGTATTAGGAAGGAATTGTTCCCTGTGAGGGTGGGCAGGCCCTGGCACAGGGTGCCCAGAGAAGCTGTGGCTGCCCCTGGATCCCTGGAAGTGTTCAAGGCCAGGCTGGATGGGGCTTGGAGCCACCTGGGATAGTGGAAGGTGTCCCTGCCATGGCAGGGGATTGGAACAAGATGAGCTTTAAGGCCCCTTCCAACGCAGACCATTCTGTGATTCTATGATTTACTGGTGATACAGCATCACCATCCAGCCACAGCAGTTTGATGCTTATTACATTTTTTCCCAATTACTTCTTTCACTCTGTTTTCAAGTTAACTTGTTATTTTAGATTCCTCAGAGAGGAGAAGCTGAATCATGGAGTGCCTCCTCTGACAGAGAAATAGCAACACAGTGACTGTGAAGTGCAGGTGCATGCCTTCATGTCCAAAAAGCATGAGCAGACAAGAAATTAAAACCCACAAAACTTCAAACATATTCCAGTTGATCAGTTTAAACAGTGTGCTGAGTATCTTCTGAACACACTTGTAGAGTAAATCAATGCACTGAAGAGGAAAATATGTTAAGTTCTGATAAATAAGGAACAAACAAACAAAAAAACCCCTAAAACCTTACCAGATAAAACCTTTTTACTATATAAAGCCAGTAGTAAAAGGTGACCTAGAATAATCAGAAATTTGGTTTTTGCTTTGTTTCAGCTTTCAAGAATAGTCTTCTTTTTAGGTGCACAAGAAAACATAAAAACAACTCACAGAAATTGGGAAGAAACAATGAGGTTCTCGAACACCACTTTTATGACAGGACATATTACACTCCCTTTGATATAACTATTTGTTGTGTCCAGAAGTTGTTTTTCCTTTGGCTCAAACAAGGAACAATATGGAGCTCCACTTCATTAAACGATCAAACCCTCCCTGTAAACAGGCCAGATGCTGATTTAGACAGTCTACACTCCGGATTTTTTGCTGGGATGGTGCTGGCATCTGTGCTGGCTGAAACCTCATGTAATTACACTGATCAAATCCGTGTTCCCACCTCAAAGTCATTTTGTTTGTGTGTCCAGATTTTCAAATAAAACTGCTTCTGTATTTACAGGGGAAAAGGGAGCTCGAGGTGCCAGCTTCAGCCTTCACTAAGACTTGCAAGGCAAAGCAAGAATCACCCTCATGAGCTGCCTCCCATAGGCTGCTCCAAAAACACAGGCAGGCTGGTTTATTTATTTTAAAAACACTAAAGCAACTTTTCAGATGAACAAAATAAGGAGAAGTATCTTTTGCTGAAAGAAAAAGATCTCTATAACCAAATGCAGAATCTATTCATTCAGCACTTCAGGAGTATAGAAGTAAAGCCTTTCACAAATCCTAGCCTGATTTTCCAAGGTGGAAATTCACTAACTTTCTTCTCTTACCTTACCAAAATTACCTACTCTACCTTCAACTATTTGCTCTTCTTTCTCAATAATTTGGTATAAACCTCAACAGATCAGTACATTAAAATCTGAAAGCTTGGACCTGGGCTTCTGTAGTTTGATGAGAACTAACGATAAGCTCCATTGTCATCTCTGCAAATTATTTTTAATAAAATTAAGAACCCTGACCTCGTCAATGGAACAAGCAGATCAGATCAGCACTGATTCTGGAAGCTTTGCAGCAGCATCTATGTATTATAATAAAGAATGGAAGAATTATTGCAAAGCCACAAACAAAGAAGCATTTTCTGTTTTAGCCCAAACACACAGAAACAAGAAATTAATAAGTAAGCCTAGTCTGCTTTGGTTGTTAGGACAGTTCTTTAAAAAGCAAGGATTCATTCCCAAACAGAGCAGCAAAAAGGAGAAAACACTCTGTCATCTCAGCAAAAAAGCACTGAAATAATCTTCCACGAGCTGCTCTATGAGGTGGGGGTTTTACTTAGGAAATGTTGATTTCCTTGAAGCACACCAGCTGGCTGTTTGCAGCACAGAGAGCAGAAACTGGACCCAGACTGCAGCAGCCACAGAATACAGAAACCCCCTTCTCACCAAACACAGATAGCAGCAAGATCAGGCGGCTCTGTCCAACTGCACCATCCTCCCACCCTCGTGGCAGCAAGAGCCCTGCTCCAGAACACACATGGATCACCTCTGGCTCTCCAGAGGAGTGGAGCTGCTCCTCTGCTCCCTCTAACACCAGCAGCAGGGACAAGGCTCCTGGCTCAAGAGAAGCATCATCCAGTTAAGACTGGCACAAATCTCACTTCCATTAAAGACCAAATCACTCCCAGGCACATCACAACACAGTCTACCAAACACGGCATTAATGGTGCATGAGAAAAGAAAAACTGAAAATATTTTAGTTATAACTGAGTAACTATTTACAATCTAGTATGTTAAGTGACTTTGAATATTTTCTTCAGTTTTGATAGTCCAGATCACCAAAAACACTCCTTACTGTAGATTTTTAGGTATGACCTGGCTCACTACCTAAAACTTCTCATCTTCTAAGTGGGCAACGAGTTAAAATCCAGGAGATCTGGGCTCTTGAAAAGAAACACAGTGAAAGAAACACAGCTCTCTTAACCAAAAAAAGCGTGAAAGCAAGAATTAACTTCTGAACAAATTCAGAAGTCTGTTCATTGGGTGAATTCAGATGGGTTTCATTTACATAAAATTAATAAAAAATTGTTTTCATTCCGCTTTATGGATTCGTATCTCATTTCAAAGCATCTTAAATCTACTTTATTAGGTATTTAGGGTATTCAGAAAAATTATGCTGATTTTGCTTCAGCTTTCTTTTCAATATTCTTTTCACACTTCCAACCCAACTGCTGACTTTTCATAAGGAAAAGAATTTATATGCAGCTTTAATGCAAGAGGATGTCCAATTTTGCTAATGCTCCACACACTAAGAAGGAAATATTTGGGAGGTTTGGAAAATCTTTGGAGACACCTCAAATGCAAGACCGACAATGAACTTTATGTTTAGGTCTACAACCTAATGAAAACAGATGCTTCTGCAAAAGCTGGAAACTCATCACAGAATTAACAGATATTTAAGAAGAGCAAACATTTTCTCTTTCTGCCTTTTTTCTTTTAATGTTTATCTCTTGAAGTGTTTCTGTGCTCTTAGCCACTACAGTTAACCCTCTTGTGTCACTTGCACAGTGCAAGTTTGCATTTTGTTACTCATCTCAAACGGGTCAAACTCCATATAGCTCTATTAAATCTGTGACTAAAAGATAGACAGATCTTAACTGCTGAAAACAACCTAGAAAAACCCTGTAGCAGCAGCTTGCAGTGCAGTTCTCTTTCTTTTTCAGGGTTGCTTTTTTGTTTTATTTTAACCTCAATTAAAAGTGAACAACTGTCCAGATGAGATGTTACTACACATCAGGAAGGACTAAATACGACTGACTGCTTAGATACCAATACCATTTGGGCAAACCAGGGTAAGCAGATCAACAGTTACATAATGCACAACATCTCCCACACAATACTAATCAAAACCCAAGCAAAATGACTTAAAATAATGAGCTATGATAGAACATTTGCATAAATACAGCCAGCAGCATTTAATGAATTTGATCACGAACAGCAACAGATGAATACTGACTTAGATCTGCAGGAACAAATATACACAATACAACAAAACTGTTAGAACTCTGTTTTTAAAAAGACATTAGCCTTGGACAAAGTACAGAAGTTGAACAAAATGTTTCTTTATAAAAAGTGAGGTCAAATACAAAAACAGTTTATCTGTGTTTAGACTGTGCCTCGAACACCAGACCCATTTTTGTTTAGCTCTCAGCCATCCTCACACACACAAGGAGGAAAACCAGATGTCACACTCTGACTGAAAACACACTGTGGAGTCAGACATCAAAACTCTGAAACACTTAAACCTGTCCAACAGCAGGAACATTACACCAAGACTTGTACATTTTCTGGTAATTATCCCCTGGACCTCCTCAACACTGGCTGACCATAAATTAGAGCAGGGCTACACACACAGTCACCATCTGGAGGAGGAAAACCACCTGCTTCCAAATGAAACATGGACACACACACTCAGCATCGACTGTTGGGCAGTTTGCTCCTAATTAATGACAAGCCACATTCAGATACAGCTAAGGACTGTCTTTGGTACATGTATTTGCAATTGGGATACATTTAAGGCAAGGAACCGTTCAAATGAGCCAAACAAACTACACTCATTTTATCCAGTACTTCCTAAGATGCTGGCAAGGTGGCAAAGTATCAAAAAGAGAGAAAAAGAAAAAATAGAGGCAAAAATGCTATTATCACAAAATGCACTAGTGTGGATGCTGCTGCTTAACACAGTGCAAAGAACTAGTGTCAAATATCACAGGGAAAACAAACCCAAACTCCTTCTAGAGACAGGGTGATATCAGGGGGTTTTTTTTAATCACTTTTTTTTTTAACCATATGATTAGTAATCTGTATTTTGGTCATAATCCATGTTGCTGAGTTAATCACTGCAGGGTACTCTGCACTGCTGGAAAGTTTCAGAGTAACAGCTCTAAAACAGAAATAACAAGTTCTGGGGTGGGAGTAAGTTTCTACTAAAGGCAATACTGAACAAACTTCTTTAAATAAACCCTTTAAAAGCCATGAGGTGACAATTCTTTTTATCTCTGTCAAGCTAAACAGTAATGGGGAGGTCAAAAATAAAAAGTAAATAGGCCGGCAGCCCATCTCAGCCCTTCAGCAAGATAAAAATGAGCTTATCAACAGGCACCCAGCAAGGGGAAGCCTTCACAGGTAAAACCCAAACCCACTGACCCATCTGTCAGACAGTGTCAATGACAACCAGAAGTCGTTCAGATGCCAGGACAAAACAACCCTGATTTACCAGGGCAGTGAAAACCAGTAAAAACCAGAAGTATATACTCACTTCTTGAATCCAAGACCTGTAAATTGAGGCTGTTCCAGGGGAGTACTGAAATAACAGCAAGGAATAAATATGCCAGCTGTCTCTACAGATCCCTGCTTAGATACTGGGAATATGAATGGAGACTCAAGGAAGACTTTCAAGCCCATCAGCCTGAGAGAAGCACAACTCAAGCTCTCAGAGTGCACTTACAGTCCTCACAACCACAAAAAACAAGATGCTCTCATAAACCAACAATCACCATCACAAAGCAAACTTCCTGTTTTTTGCTGGAATTATACACATTTATGAGATTTATGACAGAAGCTTTTCTTCTCAGGTAATCAACTGTATACACACCAAGAGCCACGCGGTCTTCAAATGAGTGCACCTATAAAAGTGTGTGTAAATTCAAAGCTACAAAAGATTACTTGATCAAAATAGTGCCAATCCACTGAAAAAAAAAAACAAACACAAAAAACCAAAAACCCCCCCAGATCACTCGAGTTTATTTTTCCTTCCACAGTCACATAAATCATGGTTCTGACAGTTTTCTTTAGCTCAGGAACACCAACTCCTGAATATCCAGAAGTTACCAAGAAAACCAACGTACCTTATCAAAGTTTCTCAATACCCACAAGCTCCTCAGCAACCCCAACTTTCTGTTTTATTAAAACCAGCTTCTCAGGACCAGAAGCTAACTCAAATTGAAGTCAAAAGAACCACAAGGAGGATCTTTAAACCTTAATGTTTGATTACAGAAGTAATGGCAAACATAACCCAAATAAAACAGCACCGTGTCTTGGCTTCTGGCACAGTGGGAAGGAGGAGAAGACTGCAGCCTCCTTGCTCACAAGTCACAGTTGCAGACACAAGTCCTACTTACACAGCCCTATTTACACTTGCCAAAGCAGACACAAGTCCATCCTTCCAGCCCCCCATGCCCTGGACAGAAGGTTACAGTCTGGTTTTCTCTTTGTACCTAGTTCTCAGTATTTCAGGCATTTTCAGCTGAATTCTGAACTTAATCTGAAAGACAACCTTAAATCCTGTGCCTTCTCCAGCATTTTTCTTAGAAGTAATAACTGTCCTTAATTTAATATTTGCAAGCCATCATCAGCAAAAAGCAATCCAACTTATGGACATAACAAAAAATAAACAAGCAAAGAAACAAAAAACCAATAACAAACCACGCAGTAGTATCCTTGTCTTAAGAACAAGCAGAATAGATAACATCAGGACAAACCCAAATAACCAAAGGGAAAAATGCCAACTTAATTATATCTCCTGTACAGTGGAAAATGCAAAAGGGCAGTAAATTTGGCTGTTTCCTAGGCAAGATGTTCTGCACATACCAGTCACTACCAATCTTTGCACTGTATTATCTCCCCACGTTCCTTGTAAAAAATCCACTATTCCTTCTGCTTTCTTGAACCAGGGACTCCATATCAGCCCTCTCTTGGAGACAGTTCCCTCTTCATACATCACTGCCCTCATTCCCTGCTCCATCCCCTCCACACATCTCTCTCTGGTCTTCTCAAAGTGAGTTTCTGCATAAATGGCACATCAGTACAGGAAAAAAGTTGTTTTGAAAAATGGCAGGTGGACACAACTTCAGTTTGACTACAGACTCCTGAACATCTGCCTATGCCACGAAAGAAGGAAACACAAAATCATAAATATCATTATAGATGAACATGTTCTCAGAATTGTTGTTGAAGTACCACAATTCTTCTTTTAAAGCACATTAACTGGTAGACCCCAAAGAGGTAATCATTAATCCTGCACTTCCAAGAAAATTCCAAAAGTATTAACTACATAGAGCAGTTGTGCTCCAGCCACTGATGATGCAAAAATGAGCACAGTCACAATCCTGTGCAAGCTGAAGCAATGACAGCTACACAAGAAATATTATGAAAAGTACCAGTGAAGTGTCTGAAATCCAAATGTTTGAAATCTTAATTTGAAGACAGACATTTTCTTTTTAAGGTGTAACAAATTCCACTCAACTAACATTACAAAGTTACAATTATCTATGCTATTAAACTGATTTTACCAAACTATGCCATCTGACAAGGGAAATGGCAAACTCTTCATCAGCTGCATTGCAAAAAATTATCTTTTCAACTTTGCCTTGTTTCCCTCCTCATACACAGTACTATTTTTAAAAAATAAAAAATTAAGAACTCTGTTACAGCTAAGCCAGCCATTTTCAGCTGCCAAACTAAAGTTTAGTTCCCTTTTAGTACCAGAAGACCGTGGATCATAATTCATGCAGTTAAACTGAGGATTACTTGTTGACATCAATTTTGAACAGCCCAAAATAACCCAGTCTTGAAATTTTGGGGGGAGGAAAGGGCATGAGATTACTAAGAGAACTGGCAGTAGCAGTTTAAATGCTTTGCTGTGATTAGCAGAGTACATCACGACAAAGAGTGTATTGATCTGAAGTTGTGGTAGAACTGATAGGGCAAAGAGAAGCTGGAAAGAGAAACATTAACACTCAAGTTAATACCACATGAAGGAGCCGGTAAATCTCACTTTAGAGTGCCTGAGAGAACATTTGATTATTTGATTGACTGTATTAAAAATAACTTCCCATTCAATCAGTAAAGTATTTCCAACTTACACTTCTGACTTATTTACAGCTCCTTCTTGCAAAGGGCACCAAAGATGGGTGGGAATTCCCGTCCCTGAGGAATTCACAGGTCAAACAACATATAATAAGAACGGCTACACACAAAGCTAAAAACGTCCCCTTGACCCATTCTGAGCTGGAATTAGTCTCCAATTAAAGTCACGCTCCTGTGATGAATCCCGTTGATGCTTTTATGCCACCCAGCATTCCAATTACATTAATATTTGTAATTATACTTCTGAGAAAATGCTAATGGACACAACTCCACAAGAACAGATCACAGCCTTGCCGGTGTCATCCCCACCTGCCTGCCCTTGTTTAAAGCAGCATAAGGAAAATAAAGGTAGCAATTTCTTTTTCCTTTAAGAGAACCACATCACATAATTAGAGTTTCACAAATCCCACGAAATGCAACGCATTCAAAGGCTTTATTCTCTTTGAATGCTGTGACAGACTTAAATCAGAGGTGATCTTTTACATATGACATGCCAGATTTGAAATACTGAGACACCAACTCAGCTTGGCCTTCGGAAGGAGGCCAGCAAAAGAGTTCAGAACACCTCCTGCTGCTCACCTGTTTCCCCCTCTCTGAGTAGCCACTGAAAAAGGCGGGGGGGAAAGGAAATAAGCCTCATTAATATCTTCTGTGGTCACCACAGACCGATAAGCAGACGGAAAAACAAAACCAATTACAACAAATCTCTCCTGAACTACTGTTAAAAGGTTCTGCTAACACAGAGAGAGCTCTAAGAAGAGAATTAGGGAGTTACTACACAGAAGACATCTCACCTTTCAATTTTTGCACCAACAAACGCATCAAAGCACTAAACTCACATGCGAGCTCCACCACTTGTGACACTGCAGGCAGCTGGTGAGCAGAGACTGTTCAAGCACAGCACAAAGCCCGTCAAACAACGTTTGTTTACTACATCAACCCCCAAGAATTCCAGAAAAAGTTGTCATTATTGCCATCGCTGAAAGTCACCGTGGCAGCAGAAAGTTCTCAGCAGCCGGGCTGTGCCAGCCGTGTAGGACACCCAGATCCACCTCCTCCATCATTTCTCCCACCCGCTGCTCCCAAGGGAGCGGTGACTGCTGTGGGGACAGGCTGAATCTGGCACTCCCAAGGAAAGACTCACAGACACATCCATGACCTCCGCAGACAAGTTTATCTTATCCTGCCAGGAAGCTGCTGCAGTCTGGGACCGTGACGGGAGACAGAGAGGCGCGGGCAGCGTGGATTACCAGGGTCTGCCTCGCTCCTTAATCCAACTTTCCTAATTTTTGTTGTGACTTCGTTTCCCAAAGACGAGCTCGATTTTAAAATACTTCTCACACTGTACTTTACTCCTGATAAAGCACCGACAATACGTGATCACAGAATGAATCACAGAACGGTTTGGGCTCGAAGGGACCTTANGACCGTGACGGGAGACAGAGAGGCGCGGGCAGCGTGGATTACCAGGGTCTGCCTCGCTCCTTAATCCAACTTTCCTAATTTTTGTTGTGACTTCGGTTCCCAAAGACGAGCTCGATTTTAAAATACTTCTCACACTGTACTTTACTCCTGATAAAGCACCGACAATACGTGATCACAGAATGAATCACAGAACGGTTTGGGCTCGAAGGGACCTTAGAGATCATCTTGTTCCAACCTCGTGCCATGGGCAGGGACACCTTCCACTACCCCAGGCTGCTCCAAGCCCTGTCCAACCTGGCCTTGGACACTTCCAAGGATGGGACAGGCAAAATCATGAAGTTCTGATACCCAAAATCCACAAACACAACCCATCACCTACTCCACCACCGCGTGCAGATCCACACAGGCACATCCGAATACGAACAAAATCAAACCACGGGGGTGGGAGAAGTGGGAGGGAGGCAGCACAGGCATGATCTCACCCAGGCACACCGAGGCACCACAACACGGGGTCCGGA
>VZRF01006827.1:340276-361428 GCA_013396875.1 Vireo altiloquus
CAGAGCCGCACGTCAGCGCGGCCTACGGCCTTGCCCGCCGTCCATTGGCTGGGCCCGCTCCCGCCTTCCGCCAATCGGAGGGTGGCTCTTTGCGCAGAGCGATGATGTCATCGCTGCCGCGGGGTGTCGCGCGCAGGGCGGGCGCCAGGGGGCGCCTCCTGTCCCAGCCCCTCAGGGCAGCTCCCGCGGGGCGCTCGGCGGGGCCTTGGCGCTGCCCCTTCCCGGCCCCTTCCCGGCCCCTTCCCGCACGTCCCGCCGGAACCCTCCACACCCCTCCGCACCCCGCCGCTCTCCCCCAGCCAAACATGCACCTCGGTCACCGGCGACAACGCGCAGAGCGTGTTAGTAGTGAAGAGAGCATCCTCCCCGTGGCTCCACATCCACCATGGTGCGGAGTGCATGGATATCGGGTGGGAGTAATCCCTCAAAAAAACTCCTTATGATGGCACGTGGCCAGGCAGCAGCCGTGGAGAACACCGCTTTGTGGCAGCTGATTACAGAATCACTGAATCACTGAGGCTGGAAAAGATCTTCAAGATATGGAGTCCAAGCTGTGCCCAGTCCCCACCTTGGCACCAGCCCAGAGCACTGAGTGCCATGTCCAGTCCTTCCTTGGACACCTCCAAGGATGGAGAAACCACCTCCCTGGGCAGCTCCTTCCAATGTCTAACCACCCTTTCTGTGAAGAAATTCCTCATAATGTCCAACCTGAACCTCCCCTGGCTGCAGCTTAAGACTCTGTCCTCTATTTCTTGTTGGCGCTCGGGAAATATTTTGCTGTGAAACACCTGAAGGAATTAATGGGTGCGAATCCAGAATCCACCAGGTGCCATGGCCAGGTTCGCATGGTGGTGTTGGGTCATAGGACAGACTCGATCTCGGAGGTTTTTTAATCTAAATTGATTCTGTGAAATAAATTTTCACCATTTCTTCCACATGTGGATTCCAGCTGTTCCTGACTTGAGACAGTGAGCGTGAGCGATTGGAGTTCAGGATGTCCACCCTGGCTGGAAGGACTCATCCAAGCAGCAGCCTCACAGCACAAAGCCCATTCCTCTTCTGGGAATGAAAGACCAGAGACAGCAGCTCTGCCAGCCCTTGTGCTGGCTATGCAATATTTTTTTTTGCTTTCTACTCAAAAATTGTGAGTCTGCATCTTCATTAAGCTGCCCTTGTAGGCTCACTGACAGAAGGCGTGTATTTGCTTTTCCCTCGTGGGTTTTACATCATTTGATACTTGATTTTTTTTTTCCCCCTACTGCAGTTACTACTTTTTATTTCAGGCTATCTCAGATGTTTTAGCACTTTCTTATTTCCATGGTTTCATTCCTCATCCCCAGACTCTGTTAGATAATGCCTCGGGCTTGGTGTTGCATTGGGAAGCTCATCCTGGACCAGCTGGATCCATCCCTTCTCCCTCAGTCAGCATACAAGAAAATCACCTGAGATGCTCCAGCAGAGCAGTGCTAGAGACAATCCTTTTGTCCAGCAGGCAAACAACCAGGACTGGAGTCAGGACCAGTAGAATGTAATTACTTATGGAGACTGAAATAGAGATTTGTCTTCATTTGCAATTAAATTAGTTCCCTATAAACATTGGGAACTGTTGCAGGGGGAGGGTAATGTGATTTCTCTCTCCCAGACTAATTATTTACTGAATTCTCTTTCTGACTCCACTGAACAAGTTGGTGCATTTCTCAAAACACAGCTGTAGAAAAAGGGGGAAAAATTTTGGTTTGTTTTTTTTTTTTTGACTTGGATAAGTCATGTAAAAGAAGTACTCCTTTTCCTAAGGAATTGTACCATCTCTGTGCTTAGAAATCACCCAGAAGATGTATCCCTTGCTCTTGGCATCTAGGCCAGATGATGGAAGACCTGCTGGGGTAAATCCTAAATGCTGCCCCAACTGTACAACAGGGGGAGATTTCCAGAAATAATTGTTGTAGATTAGACTGAATAAAAAGATATGAAAATACAAGGCATATCATAGAACCATAGACTCATAGAGGGGCTTGGGTTGGAAAAAAATTGTGACCAACTGAATAAAAATATTCCAAAGTATTCTATGATTCTAAGAAATTTTAATCTCTGCACAGTTGCTCTGCAGAACAGAAGCATTCTGAGTAGTGAAATGGGTCCCTGGATAGTATTCAAAGGAGAACAAGTGCTAAAATTGAATTTGAAGCTATTTACCAGAGCAAAAGCAAATCCTGGGCTGCATCTCCCAATTACCTGACATTTTTGATGTTGGTGACTTTATTGCTCAGGCCATGTCTTTGGCTTCAGCTCAAAAAGCTGCTGGTGCCTCCTTCCAGGTTTGCCTTGTGGGAGTTTGCCATTTGTTCTAGACTTAAACAATAAAATACAAGAGGAATGACCTTTCAGCAGTTTAGAACATTGATGTTTGCACATATATTTTATCCAATAAGAGCTTTCAGACTTCTAATTTGGAGACAAATCAAAATCTACATGACTTGACAGTCCAGTCCTAAATAGATTTGGTATTTGATCATCATTTTTTTTTTTTTAATGTCAGAAAGATAATTCTATTCTTGTTAGAGGCAGCAGAAGTTGTAAGCAAGTACTGATTTCCTATATCCCACCCAAAATTTTCATTTCCTTTCACCAGTTTAAGGAGAAATTTTAACTCCCTAGGAAGGAATTTGGAACAGTCATACTCATTTGACAGCTTAAGCTGTTATTTTGGGAACCTTCCTTTGAAGAGCTGGATTTGCTCAGGCCTTGCAGCTCGTGTGCCTTCACACAGAGTTGTACAACTACCCCACGTGCCTCACAATAAACCTCCAGCAGAACCATGATATAAAAATATCATTTGCACATATATGTGTTCCAGCTTTCTTTTTCCACACTTCTCAAACATCATAAATCCCCGTTCTTGTAACTCTCCACCTTCCTCAGCCATCCTAACTCCAATCTCCTTTCTTCCTCTTACTCCAGAACAAGAACTGATAGTAAATCTCCTTGTCAGAGCTCACAGATTTGATAAAACCAAAGCAACATGCACAAACGATGTGATTTTGCAGGAATATCCAGCTAAGAACCCCCTTGGTTCTCATTCCTTGTCAGTCTGGAGCTGCCCCACCAGCCTGGAACCCTTTGTGCCTGCGAGGTGTGAGCCCTGCAGGCAGCCAGTGAGGCAGATTGCTGGGAAGTTCCCTTCCTTTTCTACAAAGAATTTATGAATTTAGGATTTTTTCAGCGCAACCGTGAGTCGCAAATTGCCGCTCTCTCCTGTTAAACACTCGCCTTTGCCTTACATGATGCCCTGCTTTTTTCTGTCCTGATGCTTGCTGTTAGTAAAAGGCCTTTTCCCTCAACCCTCCCTGACATTTCTGTTCTGATTCACCCTGTTTATACCTGAGCAAATGATACCCAAAGCTATAATCAGAAAGCAAGCATTGAAACATTCCACAGGAGCACATTTGTTGCATGTAGTAGCTGGGGGGACTCCGACACAAAATTGTGCTTCAGGTAAGCAAAAAAAAAAGACAAAAACCTAATTATTTTCTACTGGCATGGAGTGTTTTTGTGCTGCAGCAGAATTACCTCAGCTTGAGTGCAAAGATTACATCTAGTTAGTGATGTCTAAGTGCAGATCTTGCTCTTATGTAATTCTCTTTACCCTGGTAACTCCTCGCTGGCTCCCATTAGGAGATTCATCCTCAGCTTATCCAGGAGCAGGGGTGGACATGCTCACCAGATGGTTATTTCTCACCAGCTGAACTTAGAATATGCAGAGCTCCCTACTCAACCAGCTCCTAACACCCTGCTCTTGCCATTGCTTTATCCTGTGTTTTCAGGAGCAAGGAGGGTTTGCAACACTTAGATAAAGGGCAAGGAATAGAAACGCACAAAAATCCAAAGGAAGCATAGGTTTTGGATTGAGAACAGCATGTTTTAAATGATTCACTGATTTGTTACCAGTTTTCCAGCCTCTGAGTCAGCCTGGGCCTTCACACCCAGTGAATCCCATCTTTGTGGCTCCTTTTCCCAATTTCATTTGAATCATAAAAGTATTCAACTATAGCTAGAACACTATCCCCCCTATCCAGGCAAGGATGAGGTCAGAGGAGACTTCATCATAGAACCATAGAATGCCTTGGGTAGGATGAAAGAACATCCATGGAGCCAGCAAGAGACCCCTCACAGCTCTCTGAGTAGTCAGTGTGTGGGGCTGATTGTTTCAGAGAAAAAACAGCCAGGAAAGATAGAGAATAAATAAATCTAGCTTGGAAAAACTATGCAGAAATATGTCTAAAGTCTGTTCTGAGTTGTTACCTCCTCGCTCTGAAGTGTATTTCAGTAGCAAAAAGAAAAAGGTTCAAAGTGGAGAGCACTTGAATTGAAAGCCTCCACATTCTCATCTTTTTCTTGCTTTCTCTCTGGTTCGACGTGGAGCAGAGAAAAGGGGTGAAGGAGTAAATCCATCAGGAGAGGGCTTTCCAGCTGAAGGGTTTGAGCCCTGTGATCAGAGAACCTTAGAAACTTTCCTCAGCTGGGCAGACCTTGTGTAGGTGAAGGAGTCTGTGGCAGCACACGTGGAGAAAAACAGGAATCTGGGAGGCGATGGGATGGCTGCATTCCAGCACTCCGTGTGGATCTGGAGGCTCCATGAGACTGCAGGAGCTGCCCGTCCCAGATGGTGAGCACAGCGTGGCTGCTGCTGCTCCGAGCATGCATCAGCAGGGCTGTCACAGCACAGGAATGCAGGGGGGAGGACAGAGAGGAGGAAAAGAGAGAGGGAACCCAGGAAAATGTGAGACAGGCTGTTAAAAACAAAGAGGAAAGAAAAATAGAACAGGAAAATGTAAAGAGCTCTTTGGATGCACTCTGAAAGTCATCAGGGACGACAGTGACAAGTCACAATGCAACTCTAAAGGACACAACAGCCTGAGTCCCTCCGGGGGCATGTCAGACATTTGTGAGGACTGGAAACAAAAATCCATTATAAAAATGGACTGAAATCCACGAACTTACTGCTGTATGGACATGTCAGGCCTACGGAGCCTGGATGGCTCTGCACAATGGCCACCATCTCTCTTGCCCTCACCACTGACACTTCTAACAACCACCAACCCCCTGGACCCCTCCAAAACGCCTCTGGCAGCAGAAAATAAAAGTGTGGAATCAGCATAACACTGACTCCTCCAATTCTGGCAGCTGGGGCTGGAGGAGATGAAAACAGCACATTATGCTGCCCCTGGTTTTGATGTGGGATTAGGCAGCCCCCTTCTCTAACTCCTGGCTTTTGTGAGCCCCCGGATGGCATCACCCCTCCCCAAACATTGTATAAAATCCATAGATGCTAAACCCAGTGGCTGTGGAGCTAAGAGGCAAAAACTCAGACATTTTTCTGCTTTAGGAGAGCCCAGCACTCCTCCTGTGCAGCGAGGCAGCTTTATCAGGTGGCTTTAATATGGCCCAAATTCCAGCCAAAGCTGTTAGTGGTCGGCAAAAGTGAAAATGGGATTTATTATAAATAAGGCTGTCCAGGAGCAGATGAGGCAACAGAGAAGGGATATTCTGTGTCTGGTTTGCAGAACACAGTGCATCATGCCCGACATAATCAGCACCAGCTAATCAGATTATTTGATGAACCAGAGGGAGCAAAATCTATCTTTGAGTTGACGTAATCCACCAATAGACTGCTTAAGGATTCTGGATATTTTCATTCTGTCTCAGAAGCCTTTTCCTTACCCATTTATCGAGACTTATCCTTTTTATGAGCAAATCTGGGATTAAACACAGACGGCTCAAATAAAAACGAGAACACAAACCAGGTAAGAGTGAAATTCCAACAGAGCAGTGCCAACTGCCACACTCCTGGCTCAGCAGGATGGTGACAAAACATCAGGGATACTTTAAAGCCATTAGTGGAGACTTTGGATGGTAATTGAGGAAGATAAGGAATACACAAGTCTGGAATTAAAATAGGGAAAGGACATTTTTTCTGGAACATTCTGAAATTTTGGATGAGATTTTTGTTTTAATTCAGGCCTGATCCATAAACTCTTATTACTTTTAATATATTTTAGAGGTGTGTTCTGTAAAAAATCTGTGCATTCTCTTAGCCTTCTTCATCACAATCAGGCAGTTTCAGCCACTGCATAAAAAGCAGCTTTCCATCTTTTCCTAATTTAACCTTGCAGAAAGCTGTCTAGCAGGGTACCTCATCATGCTTTGCCTTATTTACAGATACAATGAGGGAAACAGAAAAATAAATCATTTTCAAAACTTATTTCTTTTCTGAAAAAGACAGTTCTTTGGTTGCTTTTATTCCTAACTTTAAAAGAAAATAATTTAGTAATTATAGCTTGAGCAACTATTGTTTACTTGTATCAGGCCTCACAAAAGCTGCAGTGCCTGCCTTTCTTGTATGTTGTGTTAAAAAGATGGGTAGAAACAGAATAAAATAATTGCAACAGAACATTGCCTGGGATCACTGTCTCCCTCCCACTGCACAAAGAGATGCTGGAGCAAAGCTGAGACATTTACTGAGCAGCAGGAGGTCATTAGCTTGTTGTCAGTCCTCTCTCCATTGACAGCTTGACGTGGCTGGCTGGTAGGTAAGCTGCCTTGTAAACAGGCATTTTGTAACACACATTTCTGCTCTCATATGAAAAATATGTTTGCTGTCTCCCAAATAATCCTTACCACCCTGAGAAACTACAGATTTTGTGTTTCAGGAACTTGTTGCTTCAGTTTTCCAACCACATGTCTCAGCTGCATCTGAGTTTCTCTTGCCTAAGCCCTTTGAAAGAAGTTTCAGCTTCAGAAGCTTCCACTTCTATGGGACAGCCAGCTCTGGAGCTGCCCATGTCCAGGCACAGCTGTAAATTTACAAGGCTTTAGCACCAAAGGACAATTTAGAGCATATCTTGGGGTTGTGTACAGCTGAAATGACTTAAACATTCCAGTGACTTAGATCGTCCATAGAGGTCAGAGTGAGAACTGAGGATCAGAGAATTCAGGAGGATATTTAACTGAGGAGTGAATGATTGCTGCCATAAGCCAGCCAGATCCATGTGTAGTCATTTGTCTGCACGTCCCATTACTGCCCAAGCACCTCGGCAGCAGAGAGGCCAAGCCACTGACTTAGCTTTGCCCAATGCAATTCAGCTTAACCAATACAACAAATTTTACAAAATTATGCCAAATGTTGAGCTCCTGCTGGAATATTTGGAAATTGGTGAAGCACGCTCCTCCACTGGAGGTGAAACCTTTGAAATCCTTGTCTGGGAGGGATTCATATCCTTTTCTTCCTGGATATGGCTTTCACATAGCCCAGTTTCCCCAAGACTTCCCACGGTTCCTGATGCCTTTAATGGCTCCCTAGAAACAGAGACCAGACAGGAATAAAGGAATAAAGGAGGGATTGATTGGAAAGGCCTTCAGAGGTCACACTCTGGGCTCCAGAGGCTCCTGCCTCAGTGCATCCCAAAATGGACAATAACAGCTCCCGAGTTCTTCCCACTTTGATATCAGCATCAATTGCCCAAGCAGAAGCCAGGCAAGGATGGAATTTGCCCAAGCTTGCCCCCCTCTCCCCAAGATGAAGGTTTGCAGTTGTTGGGCCCAGGAGGGTCTGGGTGTCCTTGGAGAGCGAGCTGGAGAGGCTTTGTTATGTCAGTGTGAGCATGAGAGAACAGCACTGAACGAGCTCCAGGGAGCTGCAGAGTTACACTGGGCACTGCAGGGCTGGAAAAAATATAAAAGTTAAAACCTATGGCATCATTCCTCCCTCTGCCAAGTCAACTTTTACAGTCCAGGGGCCTGGGAAAACACCGAAGGTCCAGAGAGAAAGTCCAGATTTGGCCCTTTGCCCACAAGCCATATTTCATTGGTATAGAAATATCACTTTACATTGGTTATATTAGGAATATTTATCACGCAGCTGATCATAGAATCGCAGAAGGGTTGGGAAGCACCTTAAAGGTCATTTGTTCCAACCCCCTGCCATGGGCAGGGACACCTTCCACTGGTCCAGGCTGCTCCAAGCCCCTTCCAACCCGATGCAGACAGGAGTCCAGGCTACCCATGGCAGAAGCAGAAGGCTGTTCAAATGAATGGGTTGATCACTTGCATCAAATTAGGGAGCTTATTTCTCAAATGAAGCCCAAAACTGCTTGGATTACAGCTTTCCAACCACTCTGCTGAAGAAACAGAAGTTTTGCCATTTCAGTTTTTGCTGTTTCTCTTATCTTGCCATCCTGGATTTGAATTCTCACTCTTTTATTCCAAGTACACGTCTTGCCCGATCTGCTTAATCTTCAAGAGTTTTCACAGTGTCCTCAGGCACTCAGGGAAGAGGCCAAGTGAGCTGGGCTTCCCTCACAGCACACGGCTCCAAAGCTGAACTGTGTTCATTTCTTGGCTCTCTTCCTCCCACATCAGAGAATATTCCAAATAAGGCCTCACTGGTGTTGCTCAGAATCAAAATAGCTTCATCTTATTTAGGTTTGATAACCCCTTGAGAAAAGTCCCTCGGACCTTGGCTTCCCCTCAGAGCTGTTGACTGCCTTGGCATATGGTCCTGTTAGATCTTCTCAGTTAAACACTGTTACATCACAGCTCTGTCAGCTGTCAGTATTTTAATGTTTTTCTTGGAATGTTTGCTTCCTGTCCTAGACCTTCTGCCTCTAAAGTCAAGTGATTAAGTTAGAATCTGAGGTTTTATTTTCAAAGTAGATTTCTAATCCCCAAAGCAGCACAGAAAAGCATAAAATATCGAAGAAATTTTATAAATAGAAATAATAAATATAAATAAATAGAAATGAAGGGTTCAGAAACTAAAAGCAAAGACCAAAAAAGAACTACAAATATCCTAAAACTAATTATTTAAAAATATAATTCCAATGTTTTGAAACAAAAAAACCCCAGCTGGTTAATTTTTTTCCCGAAGTTTTTGACTGCCAGTTTCAGAGTGCAGAAGGCATTTTCTATTTGTGCCAATGCTGGGTCAATATCCCAGCTCAGTTCAGAGGGATGAGTAGATTTGCTCTCACCCAGAGCTCACTCAGGCTGAGTCCTCACATCTAAGGATGAATGAACTTCCTGAAACATTCCAGGAAAAATAAGGAATATTAGCATCTGTGTTCTGGGTGGCATTTTGGGTAGATATGCTCTGTTTGGCTAATTTTCCTCATCTAGCAGAATACCTACATATTCCTTTTCTTTCCATACCCTCAGGCATTGCAGTTGGATTCATGGCTGCAGCAGCCCCTGCCTGTGCCACAGCTCTGGCTGCAATATGGTTTTGTACTGTAGATGTTGCCTTACAGGGTTTTGGTGCTAGATGTGTATCAGATAATGCCACAGAATCACAGAGGAGCAGGCTGGAAGGGACCTCAAGGATCCTCTGGTCCAGTTTTTCTTGGCCAAAGCACAGTCTAGACAAGATCTACTCGGATCAGGGCCTTGTACCATTGAGTCTGAATCCTCCAAGGATGGGGATCCCACAGCTTCTCTGAGCCTCATTCCAGGGTCTGACTGACGCTGATTATTCTTTTCCTAATAAGCAGTCTAAGCTTGCACTAATTGTCTCCAAAACATGCACACTCTGCCTCTTTGCAAACCCAAATGAAGCTTAATTGAGTTGGTTTTCCTTGAGAGATAATTTGACTAGAGAGCATGAAGTCCCAGGTTTAGTGAGACTGTGTGAAATAAAAGAGATTATGGATTAGAAACAGAAGCCATTAATCTAGAACACCAAGAACAGTTTTGGCTTCTTTTTCTGCCAGCCTAATATGGGAAGGAGAATGACAAAAATAATTTAATTGATATTTCTCATCCAAATTTATAGCTCGAGATGATTAAAGCCTCTATTTCTTTTCTGCTTCAATTTTCAAAGTTCTAAAATACTTAATTCTACAAAAGAGGTAATGAAAGTAATGAAAACTATGTGATGAAAACTTGTCAGAAAAACAAAAATGTTATTTAAAACAAAAATTATCACAGAATTTGAAGCTTTTGTAATTTATCAAGAAACTCTGGCACTTGCTCTCCAAAGCTCTGTGGGATCTCCTAAAGTCTCTGGTGTCTGAGCCAGGGGGAGAGGCTGCTTCAGAGGTGGACCCTGAGGTGATGGAGATGCCTCATTGCGACATGGGGCTTCCCCAGAGACACATTGCATCAGCTCCAGGTCACCTCCCAGGCGTCCTGGCAGACTGGCAGCACTTTTCGTGTAGCTCCCAAACCTGCTGGCACTCCTGAGCTTGTGCAAACCAGCTTGCTTTCAACACACCAGCATTTACCACAACAGCTGCACTTTTGGAAGCTGTCCAGCCAGCAACATTTCTCGTCTAAAAGGAAGAGTTTCACTTCTCATCCAGCATCCACTTGCCTGTGAGCTGCTCTGAGCTGTCCCATCGTCTAAGAGCAAGGAGAAAGCAACACCTGCAGCTCTCCACACTTGAACACATCTTGGAGCATTTCACTGCATCTGAACCAGGCTAAACAAGTTACCTCCCAGGCACACTGACCCCTCTGGGGAATACAAACACCCTAGTTCAGACTACACTCACATTATGAAGACCTAATTTAGTCCTGGTGTTTTGAGATGCACATGCAAGCTGCTTTTTACAAGGTCACCCCCAGCAGAGACAAGGAATCTTTTATTATTAGCGTGAAGACCTTGAGTTTTGAAAAATGCTCTTGGCTTTCATCGTCATCTGTGTGCTGGTTTTTTCCATCTTCCTCGCATTCAGTGGTCACTAGAAGAGGCTGTAATTTATGCAGCGCTCCTGACATTTGTCTCGGGGGCTCTGTGCAATGAACCACCTTCATTTTGAAAGCTCTTTTTAAATAAATGGTCTCAAAAACACTGTACAGTTTTAAAACTGAAAAGACAAGGGAGTTTACATGGTATGGAGGGAAATCTGTATTTGGTGACAAATTAAAGCATTCCGCCACAAAAATGATGGCTAGGAGAGGGTGAAGTAAGAAATGGTAAAACAATGTTAAAGGAAGATGTTTTGCTATTTAAACACATTCTCTCTCTATCCTCATATAGAAAAGATTTTAAAGGTGGATCCTGACCCTGTTTGTCCTCAAGTGTTAACACCAAATGCTCAGACAGGAAAATGATGTTGATCTGCCAGTCACTAATTGCCCTTTCTTGTGGTCCCCATTTCCTTGGGTGCTCTGCTTCTCTCCATGGTCATGACAACTCTTCCCATGTCAGAGGAAATATTTAGCTCCCATCTTCCTGTGGAGTAAAAATCTCCCTGTTTCCATAACTTAAGCCTTCCCCACTGAGCAGCTGCAATGTCTGCTTGAACTGTGGAGTATTTATTTTGGGGAGGTTTTTCGAAGTCCTGATCAAATTAGTTTGAGGGGAAAGATACCTACAACGTCCTAAAGAACAGCTGTTCCTGACCAATCAACCCCAGGAAACATTTTGTCTGTTTATGCTATGAATTGGCAGAACATGAACTGCTGTATCCTGAAATATTCTATCATCTCCCATTAAATAAATAGGGAACTGAACAGTTCCTAGCTAGGGATCACAAATGGAAGTGGGAGGAAAGTAAACATCCAGTTTAGCTTTCACCTCAGTGCGTTGCTGGTTCCAGTTTCTCAATAATATCCTTAGGAAAATAGGCAAGTAGCTAGTGGGGCTTTTCTTTTACTGGACATCAATTTCTCTGAAGTGCTCACATCCTTCCTGTCTAAACTTATACATTCTAGATGGATAAAGACATCAATAAAAAAGGGAATTATTTTTCAGCATCTGCCTGGCCAGGGGCCAAAGAGAGCTGTGTGATGTTCAAGCTTACATTCATATTGTGACATGAAAAAGAAATGTACAGGGGAACTCTAAGGGGCTCAATCAACCATTCTTCAGGCTGTTTTTCAATGCTGGAGCATGGAAATCTTTCCCTTCAGTTAAAAAACCCACAAATATATGTATATATGTTTTATTTTGGCACGGTGACCTTGGGGGTTGTGAGTTTGGGGGTCGGAGGCTTTTTTTCCTGTAGGGTTTCTAATGATTTCTAATGGCAGCAGGGATTCCTGACTCCTGCATCCATGATTTTAGCTGCAGGCAGGGCAGCAAGGACAGGCCTTGCTCTGTCAATCTGGTAATGAACAGTAATGACAGACTCTAAGCTGTCATAAGAGGATATGACCAAGCCTTGTTTGGGAATGGAGAACTCAGCCACGTCTGGTGACACCCAGGATGACCTCAGGGAAGGGACCTGCCCACAACAAAGAGCTTTTTGCCCACTCTCAGATAAAACTGACCCCTACTCGGGATGTTCCCAGCTTCTCTGCTCTCTCTAGCATCTCTTCTCTCTCCTGTTCCAGACCAGGTGGTCAAATCTGGATTAATTTTATTTTGTCCTAAGCACGATGTTAATTCTGTGTTCTCACTAGACCACAGCTTGCGGGGGGGAGGGAGAATTTTAATCCTGGTGAGATTTCCCATTTTAGGGAAGCAGTGGTGATGTACAAGCCCTGAAGTGGGAGCTTTCCTGCCCAGCCTGCCCTGGGACCAGGCTGAGCCCCTTCCCTGAGCAGCAGGGCAAGCAGCATCCTCATTTTTGTTCTGGGAGTCACACTAATTACAGAGCTATTGCCTTCCTCATTTAAGCAGGAAGTTAATCCCAATGCTATTAAAATCCTAACATTTCCAGCTTCCCTCAGGAACACTGAGTGGCCATTCATGGAGCAGGCTCACACCACTCTGCTTCTTCTGTGGTGACACTGGGCGAGTGACAAACACTGCACGGTCACTATAAATCCATATTTTGCTGCCCTCCTTCCCTAGGAGACAGGCCAGAGCAGGCTGGGACAGGATCTGTGCTCCTGCTTCCTCCTGTGACAAAGAAGGTGCCACAGGAGGGCACAAGGAAAGTGAGTCATTCCACTGATCATTAATTAATTAGTGTCCTGCTGCTCCTCCAGGCAAACACAGGGCAAAATTGACATAAACAAGCAGAAAACTCTCCTTATAAAGGAACTTGGGAAGACATTCAGTCCCAAACCTGCCAGAGCTCCAGAAAGTGATCCAGCCTGCTCTTTTTCAGGATGCTCTTGAGTGCTTGGATCCATTCTCCCTAATGAAGTTGGGGTTCCCAGAGGAAAGGATTTTACTCTCCCTGATGAGATAAATGTTTCTGTCTCCAGCTTTAGTGCCTGATTAAGCCACAGCCAAGGTCACCACTTCCCAGGAGGTGCTCCATGGCGATCACCCCATGGCCATTCCCAGGTTTCCAAGGAGCCTCCCTCCACCTGCAGAGCACTGAGGGAATCAGGACAGCATCATTCCCATCCTCAGGAGCCTCCAAGTTTGCAGAGATCACCTGGAACAGGACACCCTGCTCTGTCCCACCTCCCTGTGCTCAAAAACTGTCTTTTAAAACTGTTCCAGACAGACATAGGAGCACTTTGCAAGAAAGCCACTGATAAAAGCCAATTCCCATCTGGATTTGTGCACTTCCTTGTCTCTCAGCATTCCTTGTCTTGGACAGCAAAAGCAGCCTGGCAAAATATGGCCTTCCCTGGTGTTCCCTCTGTACCCCATCCCAGAGCAAAAAACTCACCAGAAAAGGCAGTATTACTAAAAAAAAGAAATCTTCCAGTCCCTCTGCTCAGAGAAAATCTGGCTGGGGGTGGGCTCAGCCAGAGGGTCCCTGTTGCCTGCCCTCCCAGTCTCTCCCAGCTTTCTGTGCCTCTCCCAAAAGCTGCTGATCGGGGAGGCAGAGCAGAGCCAGCGAATGATGCTCCCCAGAGCGTGGGCTGCCTGCCAAGGAGCACTGCCAGGTGCTTGCTGTTTAAATTGCTTAATATATTGTATTAAACAAAGATCGATATCAGAACCATGGGCTCCAGCCCTGTCTTGGAGCGTGGTGAGCTTGTCCAGAGCACACAGCATCCCACTGCAGCTGGGCCAGGCACAGGCAGGGATTCGGGGACCTGTCTCCCGAGGCAGATCCTGTTGGACATTCTCCAGCTCATCCCAGCCAAAGGGCTGGAGGTGATGAGAGTACAGAGCATTGCTGCTCCTAAAGTGACCCTCGGCAATGTCTGGGTGTGCTTTTTACTGACCTCAGCAGGGAAACAGGTAGGGCAACCTGTGATCTCCAGCTGCCTGCTGATGGAAAAGACCTCAAGCCTCAGAGAAGGGTGCAGAGCCCCCAAACTCCACCCCACCGAGGCTGTGGGAGGTTGAGTCGCTTTGGGGCTGATGATAAAGCCCCAAACTGTGCTGTTAGTCCCCATAAAGGTGAGGTTTGTCACACTTCCAAGCGCTGCGGGCTCAGGTCCAAGCTCTAATGGCTTCATTGTTGTCGTGTTACAATGGGCTGTGATAAAATCTCCAGCTCTGCAGAGCATTTCCTGGCAGGGATTCAGAGCAGCCAGCACACCTCGATTCCTGATTCCCGAGCTGCAGCAGAGCACCCCATGGCCATCCACTGCCTCAGCATCCCATCCACTTCCTCAGCATCCAGGGCACAGCCACCAAATTCCTGGGGCATTTCCAGGTTGGCAGTAGCCACATAGCACCAAGGATGGCAAAATCTGCTCATTAATAACTTGTCCTGGGCCTCTGAGTGAAGGATGGTGTGCTGTGCTTGGTAAGTAAAGTGTATGAGGTCTCACAGCTACGCTGGTTTATTAATTTGCCTCGTTAATCTAATTTCCTACACTGTTTTGGGAAAGATTAAATGAATCATATGTGGGCATGAAAAATCGGTGCAGGGGGAAGAAATGAGGAGGTCTGGCACAAAAAAAATGAAAGTCAAAATTAATTAAAAAAATACTAAATAAGTGTTTGTGGTGACCAGAAGCTAAAATAACAAATATTTGTTACGAGGAGGAAAATTCCCCTCTTCTGTATAGAAAGGTGAGAAAACAAATGGAAACCCCATGCAGGACTGAAAATAAGCAGAACTTAAAGAGCTGTGTGAAGCTGGGAACCACGGGTTGCCGAGGGTGTTCTGTGGTACACTCACATTTGTGCCTCTGTCATTTTGTTTTCTCAAGTATAGATATGGCTTTGCAAGGAAAACAACAAAATTACAACACGTGAAAAGCAAGACGCTCAAACAAACCTTGTGGTAGGTCACCACAACCCCTGCTAGGTCAGATGTGAGATAAATTTCCCTTGTTTACCCCATCAGTTACGTGTTTGCTCAAAGCCACACGATACATTGATATTTTCTGGAAACCAAGCTGGGGGGAAATTGTGCTTTCAGATTCGCAGTAATAAAAATTTTCCTAAGTCTCATATTTTAGCAGAAATTCTCTGAAATAAGCTGGAAGCTGTTCTCTGAAGAGCTTCAAGACAGGTTCCAAGTCCAATTTACCTGATTTAGAGGTGGTTGAGACATTTGAGAGAGAGAGTTGGTTAAATCTTGGGTTTCAGGATTTAACCCTTAACCACACAGAGGCATTGGGAAGACCTGGAGCAGGGCAGGGTTTTAGGGATTCTCCCAACCAGGGGTTAACCTTTGCTTTGTGTAAATGG
The DNA here is from genome assembly GCA_013396875.1 of Vireo altiloquus. Taxonomy (NCBI): domain Eukaryota; kingdom Metazoa; phylum Chordata; class Aves; order Passeriformes; family Vireonidae; genus Vireo; species Vireo altiloquus. The sequence continues at coordinate 355,773 of VZRF01006827.1, forward strand.
CAGTTTCCAAAAACCTCATGCAGGACATGGGAGAATAAATTTGTAGGCTGAGCCTCCCTATTTTCTTGCACAAAACAGGCTCTCTTTTAGCAGTTGTTATGTTTAGCTGTTTTGCATGACTGAATTTCCATTCCCTAATGGCACATGATGCCCCAGCTTGGAGCTGCCACCAGTTTGAGACTTTAAAAGGACTGCTCTCTCCTAGACTTCAGAGATTTCAGATTATAGCTTGTCAGACAACTCCCACCCCTGGTCCAAGTGGCAGATCAGTAGTTTTTCTCCCTTTGCTCCAATGTAAACCCTTGGAACAACCCTCTGAAAAGCACCAGGTCCTGGACTGACCCCACAGGAGGCAATTAACCCAAGACAAGGGTCAAGAGCTGGTCCCACCTTCAGGGTTTAATAATCCTTTCATCATTATGACATTTTAAAAGTTGTTAACTGTTTAGGTCACCTCATTTTCAGAAAGTTTCCAGCCCAGCTGAATATCTGCCTCATCTAAATGGAGCATCACTGTCATCTCTGACTCAGATGTCTCAGAGGTCATGGACCATCTCAGCTCCTGCTGCAGAATTTCTAATACCTGAAAATAATTGAAGAGGACCTTTCTGAGACAGATCCTTTATCATCTGGAAAGGTCTGGGTGGGATGAAGCATTCCTCAGACCCCGTATTCCAAAGCAGATTATAGAGAATTAAACAGCTCAGGTGACCAAGACAAGGAGCAGAGTGGGGACATGGGGACCATACACACCCCATAAATCAGTGAAGGCTGCAGCTCCACGTTCCCCTGGCTGGCAGCTGGAACGATTGCCAGCATCAGCACAGGCCATGTGGCTTCCAGATCAGTGTCCTGCCCTGCCACTGCTCCACGTGGTGTCTGTGCCACCTGCCATCATGTCCCCAAAGCCTTCCTGCCACCCTGGCACCCTTCTGATTCTCTCTCCCTTGGCTGTCCCATTTTCTCCCCCTAGGAATAAACCACTTTTTTTTCCTGGAACGTTTTTCAGGCTTTTGCTTTGCAGAGATCAGCATTTTCCCTGCATGGAGCCAGAAGCCTGTTAAGGGGTTGGCTGTGCCAGGCAGGAATGTGTTTATTCCCAGGTGGAACCGATGGGATCCACCACCCCCTGCCTCATGCTCAGTGTTTCTCTGCAGCTGCACCAAGCTGCATCTTGAAACATGGGATCTGCCTGACTCTCCCAGCCTTCTGTGAGGGATTTTAGTGTTTTCTTCTGGTTCTCTGCTGAAGCAGCATGGGTTGGATTGCTGGTCTGCCCAGTGAGAGGCAGGCCTGATGCAAAGACTTGTTCAGACTGATGGTGGAATTTGGGGACAGAGGGGATTGATGAAAGGTCTCGGGGAGATGCCTGGGAACTAAAACTGCTGAGATCCCCAAAAAGGAGGTGAGCACCAGATGCCAAATTCTAATCCTTGTCCCGTGGCAGCGACTCAGTGATGAGCTTTAGGGTAATTTGTTTTTCTCTCTGCCCTTGCCCACATAAAGTGGTAAATAGTTCACAAACAGAGATCCCAAACTGGAGAATTTTAACAGCTTCAGCAGAAGGTTCAGCCCTAAGTTTGCATCCCCTGGATACACAGCAGTGGTCAGAAGGGTCCCTTCACTACACATCCATGGTGCTCGGGCAGCCCTGCATCCCTCTGCATCCACACCTCCCTCGCCCCATCCCTGCTCTCCCACTGCAATAATCAGACCTGTTTTCCAAAAACATTTACTAGCTCTTTCCCTGTTCAAAATCCTAAAATAATTGTCAGGAGCTATTTAAAGCCCTTCACAGCCCAGTGCACGGTGGGTACAAACAAAACCCTTCTGGGCGAGCCCAGCCTGGCTGTTTATAAACAGGACACAAAAAGCTCAGTCACATTGCCCCGGGAAGCTCAGGCATTCCTGCTCATCAAGAACCTACCCGGAGCTTTGCGTGGCCAAGCCCATGGATCATGAACGTGCAGTTCAATAATCTGCCCTGGTCAGAGCCAGAGCAGGTTTGGGTGATGCTGGGTCACCCTGGCGACCTTTCCAGCTTGATTGGTGCAAATGCTTCACAGGCAGCCAGGCAGCAGCATGAGGGGAATGTGCATCCCACAGCAGCCTGCAGGGAAACAGCAACGCTGCTCCAGGCAGCTGGTCAGGCTCTGGAGAGGGAAGTAGCTTTGGATCTGGGGAGGGAACAGCAAGACACCAGTGTGGAAAAGAGGCAAGGGGTCTGAGTGAGGTGTGGGGGAATCCAGCTGTGACATGCAGTGGTTTACTGCAGAGTTCAACAGTAAAGGAGGCTGCAAAACTTATTCAGATTGGAAGGGGAATTGGAAATACAGGGAGTTTCTGGCCACAAGTACTCTACAGAGCACAAATGTCAGCAGACAGTCTTCCAAGTGGCTGTAAGGTCGTTCCTATAAATAAATCATCCTGGCCCTGAGGAGCCCTACAGAGCTTCCTGGGAAATGTGCATCCTGGCAAGTTGAATCTGAAAGAGTAGACAGGTAATGACTGCTCCTTTCAATGCTGCAGGAACAGAGAGTTTAAGCAGGACCAACAATAGCTCCTCCAGTTTTTCATCTCTCTGATGAATAATGCAGCACATCCCATGAGGGGATGGGCAACATGTTCCAACAAACTGACACCGAGCACCAGCGGGGCCAGGGCTGCCTGTTCATCCACGGGATAAAAGCTGGGATGGATCCACTCCACAGGAGTTGTGTTTGCACACTCAGGTGTACTAGGGTGGATCATCTCTGGCTCTTTAACTGGTATCATCCAGTGCACACCTGCAGCTTGACCTGGATCCTTACACAATGATGAGGAAGGAGAAAGGGCACTAAACTGCTGCCACCCAGCCCTGGGGCACACCCTGCAGATGGGCCATCTGTCTGCGGGACTGAAGGACCAGCAAAGAGGCAGCTGCTTCCTTTTTCCATGTCTGGGAATTTATGTGCAAACCAAACTTGGGTACCCACGCAGGAGGTGATGTCCAAGCCTCAGGAACACGTGACAAGTTCCACAGGACAAATCCCCCAGGGCTGCGTGGGCTGGGGTTGGCTGTGTGGCACACTGTGCCACTGCTGAGAGTAAAAACCATCCCTGCAAAGGAAAATATAACATGTAGGCAATCATCTGATTATATGTTTTAATATTTATGCAGCACAGAGCTTACTATAAACTCCTCTGCAAGCAGGACTTGGTGTGCTGAGGAGGGAGGGCACCAGGGCTGGTGCAGGCATCGTGAGCCATGCAGGGTTTGCATGTCTTGTAACCATGGCCATTCCACTAAAACTCCCTGCTGTTCTTCCAGGAAATAATTGGATTTCAAAAGAATAAACCATAATTATTTTTTAAAGTACTATCACGCCATCCTTATCCTAAAGCTTCTGCTGACCTCCAACCACACAGATCAGATCCATGTAACACCCTTTAACCTCAACCCACTTTAAATTATTAATCCTCACGCATGGCACAGCATTATTATCCCCTTCCTGGGGCTGGGGAATGCTTGGCAGGGAGATGGGATGAGCTGCTGGTGCTGCAGTGAGCAAGGGGAAAACAGGAAGGGAAAAAGGATGTGCTGGGCAGAGCAAGGGGCTGGGGCAGAGCTGAGCTCACTGCTCAGCTCCCAGGGTGAATCCAGAGGGATGCCACCACCCCAATGCACGGGAAGCTCAGAAAACTCATTGCAAGACAGAAATAATGCCTACCTTGTTTGGGGAAAAACAGTATGTGTGGTAAAATATTCCCGTGGTGAAATGATCTGTGCCGTTTTTTGAGTTAACATTAAAAAATAGCTGCATTGGAATGCAAAACAACCTCTGATTTTAATTGTTTTGCTTCAGAAAATAGAAGGGATGGAGAAGGTTTCCAAGTGAGAGAGAGAACTGCACTAAGAGAGAGAACACGTGCTTCATGATTTTTCATTAAGGATGAAAACTGTTGATTAACCTGAAAATATGGCAGGAAAGGTTCACTGTGGACTGAAAGGGCGTTTCTCTCAAAATGGTTTAAATAGAGAATTAATGATCAGTACCAGTTTGGGCTCTATAATGAGCTCAGCTGAAGATGGGTGGCAGACACATTCCCATCCTACGGCAGCGGTAGATGGATGCAGCAACCTCCTCCCTGCCCTCCCACGTCTCATCAAACACTGCAGCCCAGAGATGTTGCCAGTAGCAACAATGAGCCTTTCACCTGTTTGAGGCTCTCTTCCCTTCGCTTGAGCTGTTCCTGGGCCCTGCTCCTGCTGCACGTGGGGTGTCACCAGAGGCTCTGGGCCTCACACTCTGTCCTTGCTTTTCCACCAGGTGTGTGGCTGGAGCTCCCTGGAACCCATGGACCTGGACGAGGTGTCAGGGATTTCATGGGATCACAGGTTGGAGTTGGAAGGGATCTTCAAAATCATCCCATGGGCAGGGACAGATTCCACTGTCCCATGCAGCCTGGCCTTGGGCACTGCCAGGGATCCAGGGGCAGCCACAGCTGCTCTGGGCACCCTGTGCCAGGGCCTGCCCACCCTCACGGGGAACAATTCCTTCCCAATATCCCATCTAACCCTCAATGGGAAGCCATTCCTCCTCGTTCTGTCCCTCCAGGCCCTTGTCCCAAGCCCTCCTCCAGTTTTCCTGGAGCCTTTTCAGGTGCTGAAAGGCTCCAAGACCTCCCCAGAGCCTTTTGTTCTCCAGGCTGAACACCTCCATTGTGCTCAGCATGTCTCAATAGGAGAGGAACTGTGCTATTTGGCATCCCAGTAAAGCCAAGTCCCTGCTGTCAGGGTACAGGGAACCTCCATGATCCTCTACTGCACCTGCACTGGGATAGCACGGATCAGTCCATTAAAAACCAAGGAGCTCCAAGAAGAGACTGAGTGAAGCTGCCCAAGGACTCAGTAGCTCATCCATCCTTCTAACCATGAAATCAGAAAGTGCCAGGTCACACTCTGGGAACAAATGTCCATTTAAATTTCATCAGGCACAAGCCAAGTGATGTGAGGACCTTCCCTTGTGCCAGCAGCCACCCTTCAGTCCTCATGTCTTCAAACAGATCCCATTCCCTGGGCTTCAAGTACCTGTAGCTGTCACTGAGTGATCCTCGAAGATTTTATTAAAATGTAGAAAACAACAAGAAAACTGCAGCTGGCAATTTTTAGCAAATAAAGGAAGTTAATAGTTTAAAACATATTTTAAAAACCCTCATTCTTTTTTACGAGTGGGTTTTCACGAATGTGCTTTGCAGTGCTGCAGCCTCCCCCCGAGGGTGGGCAGCCAAAGCCCTGCTGCAGACAGCAGCTGTCAAGGCAGTCTCTGACTGAGCTGGGGGGCAGCTCCTGCAATGTTTACAGCTGGCACCCAGCACATCCATCAGTGCCCTGGCACATCACCTGGCAGCCAGCACATCCAGTGCCCTGGCACATCACCTGCGCCAGGCTGGCAGCAGAGGGCAGGCAGCCACGGCCACGGAGGCCATGGTGTGTCACAGTGCCTCACAGTGTCCCGTGGTGTGCCATGGTGTGTCACAGTATTCCACAGTATGTCACAGTGTCCCACGATGTGTCACGGTGTGTCACAGTGTCCCACAGTGTCCCACGGTGTCCCACAGTGTGTCACGGTGTCCCATGGTGTCCCACAGTGCCTCAGAGTGTCCCACAATGTGT
>VZRF01006827.1:365605-407851 GCA_013396875.1 Vireo altiloquus
GTGTCCCACGGTGTTCCACAGTGTCCCACGGTGTGTCACGGTGTCTCCAGTGTCCCACAATGTCCCACAGTGTCCCACGGTGTGTCACAGTGCCTCATGGTGTCCCGCAGTGTGTCACAGTGCCTCACGGTGTCCCACGGTGTCACAGTGTCCCACGGTGTGTCACGGTGTCCCATGGTGTCCCACAGTGCCTCACAGTGTCCCACAGTGTGTTACAGTGTCCCACGGTGTTCCACAGTGTCCCACGGTGTGTCACGGTGTCTCCAGTGTCCCACAATGTCCCACAGTGTCCCACGGTGTGTCACAGTGCCTCATGGTGTCCCGCAGTGTGTCACAGTGCCTCACGGTGTCCCACGGTGTCACAGTGTCCCACGGTGTGTCACGGTGTCCCATGGTGTCCCACAGTGCCTCACAGTGTCCCACAGTGTGTTACAGTGTCCCACGGTGTTCCACAGTGTCCCACGGTGTGTCACGGTGTCTCCAGTGTCCCACAATGTCCCACAGTGTCCCACGGTGTGTCACAGTGCCTCATGGTGTCCCGCAGTGTGTCACAGTGCCTCACGGTGTCCCACGGTGTCACAGTGTCCCACGGTGTGTCACGGTGTCCCATGGTGTCCCACAGTGCCTCACAGTGTCCCACAGTGTGTTACAGTGTCCCACGGTGTTCCACAGTGTCCCACGGTGTGTCACGGTGTCTCCAGTGTCCCACAATGTCCCACAGTGTCCCACGGTGTGTCACAGTGCCTCATGGTGTCCCGCAGTGTGTCACAGTGCCTCACGGTGTCCCACGGTGTCCCATGGTGTCACAGTGTCCCACGGTGTCCATGGGCAGCTCCGTGCACTCTCCAGAGCCAGCTCCCAGCCAGCACCCACTGCTTCTCCTCCAGGACCTCCCCTGACTCCCAGCTCTCCATCCCCCCTGTAATTCCATTATTGCTGGAATGGTTCTGTGCCTTTCCTCTGCCCCGAGTGCAGCTCTTCCAAACACTGCTTGGTTTTCCTCAAGGTGTTACTCTTGCCTAAATCCTGAAATATGGATTCTGAAGGAATGATAAAAGTGCAGAGCTCCTCTTCCAGCACCTGTAAAAAGCTGTGCTTAACTTCAGCACTTTTGTGTTCTCTCACCTTCCCCTGAAAAAAACCTCTTTTTTTTTTGTTGTTTCTGAATCCATTTTTGGAATGACAACTCTGAAAAACTTGAGTCAGTGCCTTTTGTAACTGCAAGTGAAAAAAAAAGGGTAGATTCAATATCTGCAGAGAAGTTTGATGAAGCAAAAAGAGCCTCAGCACAATAGCAGGTGTCAGTCTGCACGAGTATTTCTGGAAAAGGGAAAAGCACAAGGTGTTCAAATCAGAGACGTTTTGATTATCATTCCCCCCCACAATGACTGTGCAGTTACAGCTAAGAATTATCCAAAGGTATTAAAAATGATCACTGCCAAAACCAGTAGGAATAAAGAAAATGCAAGGCAGACCAGTGGGAGAGCACAGCTCTGCTTGCTGCAGGTCCCCAGGAGGGGAAGTCACAGGTAGGGAGGCTCTGGTTGCCCAGAGAAGCTTTGGCTGCCCCATCTGATTTTGTAGTAGCCTCAAATCAAACCTAACCGTGAAATGGAAAAATTAAATCACAACAGTTGTACTTAATGACAAAGACATGAACAATGAAAGAGACAAAATAATTTTCCAGCCAAGTGGAGAAGCCACGTGCAGGGAACTCATGGTTACCAGGGACTCGACACTGACCCATTTCCCTTGCTGAAAAGAGACTCCTCAGATGTGATTCCCAAGGGCCAAGGATGAAATAAGCTGCGGGGGAGTTTCTAGGACAACTGGATAAAGGGAATCACTCAGCTTTCCATGCGATGCTGGGTATTACAAAGGTGGATTTCCGGGATACAGGCTGTAGCCTGGGCCAGCTTTAGCTGAAGATCAGAGCAATCCTACAGCTCTGCCTCGTCTGCCGTGGTCACTCCAGACACAAAGGGACTCACAGCAGGACTGGGTCTGGCACTGGGAGCTCCTGGGATCTGGAAACCACTGTTTGAGGGAGGCAAGCCCGTTGAGAGCTTTAAGATAAAAACTTTGTTGAACAGCAAGCAGTGCCTTCTGTGCTGCCTCTCAGCTGGGACTGCTCAGGCTAAAAAGTTACAGCCACAGCATTTGGGTGATACCATCCTGTAAAGGACTTTTTCTGTAAGTCTTGAGTATGAACATTTTATTTAAGATGATTCCATTTATGGCTAAAATTGGCTATTCCTTATTAATATTACAGACCACCAATGATCCCTGCTCACAGCTACAGCAGCCTCTCGTTCTTGAAAATGTGTTAAAAATCACAAACTGCCACAAAAAAAAAGTTGTTGGAACAATCCCCATGGTGGAGCCTTCTGAAGGGAAAGCGTTTAGCAGTACTATTTTTCCTCCTTTGGAAAAAAAGCCACATTTTCCCAAAGCAAAATGTTGAGCAGGAAAATAAATTCGGTAAAAATTAAAAAAAAAAATNTGTCGAGAGCCTCGGGGTTAACTCCACACCATCAACACACATTTGGTTTTGAAATTACACTTCCCACAACACTGAAGGCCAAGGCTGTTTTTGAAGCCTGGCAAAATCAATCTCCTTCCTCAGAAACATCAGCATGGAAGAAATGCTCAGGATAAGTCCCATCCCTGTCCCCATCGATTGTAGACAGAGCATCCACACAAGCTGGACCAATGATCTCTCACTGCTCGATATTTGTTTAGTGCTTCACCTGCTTTGAATTGCAAGTGCTTTGATAAATGAACTGAGAAGTTCCTCAGCCTCTCCATTCCATGGGTGAGCAGCTCAGTGGGAACTGCCAGAATTACAGGGTGATTTTTCACAGCAGCACTCACTGACTCCCTGCTAAAGCCTCCATTCCTTTTCCTGCTCCTCAATCCTTGCAAACTCCCTGCCCTTCCAGCAGCAAGGCACAGATATATTATACATTTCTGGAGATAGGCTCAACAGGCAATGCTTGAATTTGGGTATAAAAGCTTGATTTAAGGATTTTTGTCCAAAATCATCGGCTCAGCAAGCAAATATTCCTTAGTAGCCGCATGTAGGAGAGCAGTTAAAAATGGGAATAGCAGCTGTGGGCTTCATGCATCCATCATAGGGAAAGGCACTGTGGTAGGTCTTGCTGGGTTAAGATCCCTTAAATTTGCCAAAGGCAACAATTCACCTGGACTTGGGCGACTCACAACCACATAAAAATGACAGAACAAGAGCAAATCCCCCCCTCAGCCCCCCCACCACCAAACAGCCAAGGGACTGACCAGGATCAGGTGAGAAACCTGCTGCTAAAATAACAGCCAGAATCCCACCAAAACACCTGGATCAGGCATTTATAAGGATAACTGGCACATCCCTCACCCCACCCTACCAGCACTTCTCCAACAGGATCACTGTGAGGGCTGTGGAGCTCCAGGAGTGGGCACTCAGTCCCTGGGTCCCTCTGCTCACACTATCTCCTCATTCTCTGCTCAGGGATTTACTGTAGGGCACTTCAAAGCCCGAGGCAGGATCTAGGATTAAAAGAGCCTGAGGTGTCCCTTGCTGGAGCAGTAGGAGTGTTCTCCACCCTCTCTGTGACCCTGTTTGCACAGAGGAGGCAGCTCCTGTTGTGCAGCTCTCTCCAATTCCATGCCATGTTCCCAGTTCAAGTAACTGCCCAAGTTTCCCTGGGCTCCCTGCAGCACCCACCTGCCCTCGGGAGCAGGGATCTTGCATTCCTCATGTTTTCTGGGACTGCACGAGCTCCAGCAGGGATGCAACCCACAGCCAAGTGCTTCCCATGTCAGAGGAAAAGGAAGGACCAACACACCAGCACCTGCTGAAACAAAGGTTCCTTTTCTCTGGGAATCAGGACTCCCACTTTGCATGGCTGATGCACTCATGGGAAGTTCATCTCTCTGTTGCTCCAAGTGTCCAGGCTGTATTCAGTTTAACATCCCTGCATTAAGGGTTATTATTAGCAGGTGACAGCTACTTTAAATGTGCCCAAAGTCAGCAAAGCATTCGCCTTCCTGCAGGCCAAAACCTTGGATTATTGCACTGACAGAGAGCCTTAAGGTCCCCTCCAAGCCAAAACATTTGATATTCTGTGGTTCAAACCCCTCTACAGGTTTAAGATAAAAACTTTGTTGAACAGCAAGCAGTGCCTTCTGTGCTGCCTCTCAGCTGGGACTGCTCAGGCTAAAAAGTTACAGCCACAGCATTTGGGTGATACCATCCTGTAAAGGACTTTTTCTGTAAGTCCTGAGTATGAACATTTTATTTAAGATGATTCCATTTATGGCTAAAATTGGCTATTCCTTATTAATATTACAGACCACCAATGATCCCTGCTCACAGCTACAGCAGCCTCTCGTTCTTGAAAATGTGTTAAAAATCACAAACTGCCACAAAAAAAAAGTTGTTGGAACAATCCCCATGGTGGAGCCTTCTGAAGGGAAAGCGTTTAGCAGTACTATTTTTCCTCCTTTGGAAAAAAAGCCACATTTTCCCAAAGCAAAATGTTGAGCAGGAAAATAAATTCGGTAAAAATTAAAAAAAAAAATATTGCTTATAATGGAAGAATTTGAAAATACCTGTGTGTTTATTCTGACTTGTCTCTTGTGAATTTTTAGGTTTCCCTTCCTAACACCTTCTCCAATAAAGCCAGAGGAAACAAATACATGGTACTGAGGGGAACAACCAACTCTTCTCTTTAAAACCAGGTGAGTCCTGGGAGCCCTGGTGCCGGCAGAGCCCCAAGCAGGGCACAACAGGATCTCAGCAGAGCTGGAAATAATGAATGCAAAACCCTGCAGTGACCTGGAGTGCTGCAGAGCAGCAGCTCCCCCGGCCCTGGTGGCCTTGAGTTCCTTCTGCAGAGCTCAGCAGGAGCCTCTCCCTAATAAGCCTGGAAAAGGCAATAAGGTGTTTTGTTTTCTCTGGACGGTACCTAGGGAAAAGACAAGGATGTGCAAGTTACCATCTTATTTAAAGGTCAGAAAGGGGAAAAAACTACTTTCTGAGGTGGAAAAACCTCCTAAATTTCCACTGGCACGCAGCCTACTGCTGGATTTACTCCTGACCCACCCACACCACGAGCTGATGCGATTGTGATGATCCCTTCTTCCCCAAAGGTAACTCTTACTGATCTGGCTGACCTGCTTTGACATCCATCTTCATCTGCAGGACCTGCCCTGGGAAGCTGAACCTGAAATTCTCTCAGAGTAAGGAGAACAATCTCCCAGGCTGGAGCTCCTGGAAAATGAGGTCTCCTCAACCTCTGCTCTCCCTGCCTTTGAAGCCTCTCTGCTTCCACCAGTGGGAGTAACACTGGCCTTTCCCAGAGGGAAATCCAGATATTTTTGTTCACAGCAAAGCAATCTCCTTTTTTCTTTNCCTACCAGCACTTCTCCAACAGGATCACTGTGAGGGCTGTGGAGCTCCAGGAGTGGGCACTCAGTCCCTGGGTCCCTCTGCTCACACTATCTCCTCATTCTCTGCTCAGGGATTTACTGTAGGGCACTTCAAAGCCCGAGGCAGGATCTAGGATTAAAAGAGCCTGAGGTGTCCCTTGCTGGAGCAGTAGGAGTGTTCTCCACCCTCTCTGTGACCCTGTTTGCACAGAGGAGGCAGCTCCTGTTGTGCAGCTCTCTCCAATTCCATGCCATGTTCCCAGTTCAAGTAACTGCCCAAGTTTCCCTGGGCTCCCTGCAGCACCCACCTGCCCTCGGGAGCAGGGATCTTGCATTCCTCATGTTTTCTGGGACTGCACGAGCTCCAGCAGGGATGCAACCCACAGCCAAGTGCTTCCCATGTCAGAGGAAAAGGAAGGACCAACACACCAGCACCTGCTGAAACAAAGGTTCCTTTTCTCTGGGAATCAGGACTCCCACTTTGCATGGCTGATGCACTCATGGGAAGTTCATCTCTCTGTTGCTCCAAGTGTCCAGGCTGTATTCAGTTTAACATCCCTGCATTAAGGGTTATTATTAGCAGGTGACAGCTACTTTAAATGTGCCCAAAGTCAGCAAAGCATTCGCCTTCCTGCAGGCCAAAACCTTGGATTATTGCACTGACAGAGAGCCTTAAGGTCCCCTCCAAGCCAAAACATTTGATATTCTGTGGTTCAAACCCCTCTACAGGTTTAAGATAAAAACTTTGTTGAACAGCAAGCAGTGCCTTCTGTGCTGCCTCTCAGCTGGGACTGCTCAGGCTAAAAAGTTACAGCCACAGCATTTGGGTGATACCATCCTGTAAAGGACTTTTTCTGTAAGTCCTGAGTATGAACATTTTATTTAAGATGATTCCATTTATGGCTAAAATTGGCTATTCCTTATTAATATTACAGACCACCAATGATCCCTGCTCACAGCTACAGCAGCCTCTCGCTCTTGAAAATGTGTTAAAAATCACAAACTGCCACAAAAAAAAAGTTGTTGGAACAATCCCCATGGTGGAGCCTTCTGAAGGGAAAGCGTTTAGCAGTACTATTTTTCCTCCTTTGGAAAAAAAGCCACATTTTCCCAAAGCAAAATGTTGAGCAGGAAAATAAATTCGGTAAAAATTAAAAAAAAAAATATTGCTTATAATGGAAGAATTTGAAAATACCTGTGTGTTTATTCTGACTTGTCTCTTGTGAATTTTTAGGTTTCCCTTCCTAACACCTTCTCCAATAAAGCCAGAGGAAACAAATACATGGTACTGAGGGGAACAACCAACTCTTCTCTTTAAAATCAGGTGAGTCCTGGGAGCCCTGGTGCCGGCAGAGCCCCAAGCAGGGCACAACAGGATCTCAGCAGAGCTGGAAATAATGAATGCAAAACCCTGCAGTGACCTGGAGTGCTGCAGAGCAGCAGCTCCCCCGGCCCTGGTGGCCTTGAGTTCCTTCTGCAGAGCTCAGCAGGAGCCTCTCCCTAATAAGCCTGGAAAAGGCAATAAGGTGTTTTGTTTTCTCTGGATGGTGCCCAGGGAAAAGACAAGGATGTGCAAGTTACCATCTTATTTAAAGGTCAGAAAGGGGAAAAAACTACTTTCTGAGGTGGAAAAACCTCCTAAATTTCCACTGGCACGCAGCCTACTGCTGGATTTACTCCTGACCCACCCACACCACGAGCTGATGCGATTGTGATGATCCCTTCTTCCCCAAAGGTAACTCTTACTGATCTGGCTGACCTGCTTTGACATCCATCTTCATCTGCAGGACCTGCCCTGGGAAGCTGAACCTGAAATTCTCTCAGAGTAAGGAGAACAATCTCCCAGGCTGGAGCTCCTGGAAAGTGAGGTCTCCTCAACCTCTGCTCTCCCTGCCTTTGAAGCCTCTCTGCTTCCACCAGTGGGAGTAACATTGGCCTTTCCCAGAGGGAAATCCAGATATTTTTGTTCACAGCAAAGCAATCTCCTTTTTTCTTCTTTTAGGAACTTCAGCCAAGATGCTTCTACACAATAAAAGGTTATTTATAGGTAACAGAGAAGAGCAAGTAAACCCAGGAGTCGAAGTTTGAACACAGTTACACTCGGTCCAGTGAGGTGTGACAGGTGTGACAATGAGAGCTCTGCAGGAGCCCCCCCAGGGGGACAAATGAGATTTTGAGCCACAGGATATTCCTGTCACTGTCCTGACCCCAGGCTGGGACAGCTCAGAGCATCCCAGAATGGTTTAGGTTGGAAGGAACATCAAAGATCATCCCATCCCACCCCTGCCATGGGCAGGGACACCTCCCACTGTCCCAGGCTGCTCCCAGCCCCAATGCCCAGCCTGGCCTTGGGCACTGCCAGGGATCCAGGGGCAGCCACAGCTGCTCTGGGCACCCTGTGCCAGGGCCTGCCCACCCTCCCAGGGAACAATTCCTGCCCAATATCCAATCTAAATCTCCCCTCCTTCAGCCTAAAGCCATTCCCTGTGTCCTGTCCCTCCATTCCTTTTCCACAGCCCCTCTGCAGCTCTCTCGGAGCCCTTCAGGCACTGAAAGTGTCCAAGTACTTACCAATTTATTAATGAAACTCTTAATTAAGCTTCTGTTTTCTTCCCAAATCCATAAGCTACAGAAGAGAGCACTGTAAAGGTACATGCAAATGCCCACCCAAATCTAACGTGACAGAGAAATGTGTGTGTGAAACCACAGCAATTGGAGAGACAAGAGAAAGCCAGGGGAGATTCTCCTCAAAGGAAGCCAGAGACCAACATGTTTTTAGCTGATCCACAGACTGCTCAGAGGCACAACCACGGAAGAACCAAGCAAAGCAAGTCTGTTATCAAAAAACCTTAAAATAAACTTTGCAGCACCAAAAAAAGCAAAGTTTCAGACCAATTCTAGCTACATTCAATGTACTCAGAAGCATCTTCCCACTTAACAGGAGCTTTATCAGTTCGCTTATCTTATCTTGATGCTACACCAACAGTAACAGCTTCTCTTTACATTTTATCTCAGGACATGTCAGAGGCAGTGAAATGTCCCCAGAGATGTGAGACATGAACTCCAAACCTGCACAGTCATGAATATGCCAAAATGAACAATGCTCACAAGTCCTTCTGCCAACACATTCCATCCCATAAGCAAAGAGAGGACTTGGAGGCTCCCAGGGTGTCAATCCAAGCTAATTTCAGAAATATTTGATGATGCTTCCTTTTGTAAGCATATGGGATAGTTCTAATTCATTGAGGCTTCCCATATGGTGTATTCCTGTTCTTCTTGCTATCAACACAGGGGGAATCACAGTAAATTTGGAAATAAAGGAAACAGCAATTCCAGGTTTCTCACAATCAGCCAGGAAATATTTCATTGTACCAGGAAAACTCCAGGATTTGGAACTGAAGGGCACAGAAGCCAATTTTCAGTAGCTTTTCCCCAATGCTGCCTCCCTGTTAGTGAGAGGACACAGCTCCAGGCCCTGCTCCTGGGAATCACCAAGAAATGACTCTCCAGGAGTCAGACTGGAAACCTGGTGAGAAACTCCACAATTCAGGATTAAAGCTGCTCCCTATTGCCTTCTGACACATCACTACCCAACATCATTTTTAACGCGACTGTCATGAGAACTGCAAAGTCTAATCAGGTGGATTTTTGCCACAATATTACCTGAATTTTTAAAAAAATATATTAATAAAGCCACACCCTTTGTTCTTATGAGTCAGCAGTTATGAAAATACCTGCAGGTAGCACTGGCTGGAGGGCACGATGACACACCTGTTCAACCTACATGGTGCATGGAAAACCAGGCAGAACTTTTAATATTTTTTGTTAAATAACCCCAGAATTCAAGGATCTTGTATAAATAAGCACATGTGTCAGGCATGGAACACATCCCCTGAGTCCCACAAACAGAGCAGCCCCAACAAAGCACTTCTGAGCTGCACTTCTGCTTCCCAGTGAGCTCTTCCACCACTGTGGAACCTGACAAGTAGTAAAACCTATGTTAGGATTAAATAAGATTTTATTGTCACATTGAACTGCTTTGTCAGAGATGTACATTTTGCAGGTTTCTGTGCAGAATAGAAACAAAGACAGTGGCTGCCAACCTGTCAGTTCTGATTCCAGCATGGACACGTTCACACCTGAGCCACTGCTGGGGACTCCACTGCAAGGTCTCTGTTCCAGGGATTGCAACACTCCAAGGCAAAAATCCATCCAGTTAAGGCTAATGAGAACAATGTAAAGTAGTTAAAACCAGAGCACTAAGATGTTTAAAGGTGGAAACACTCGGTAGAAGAGAGGCAATTTTAACATCTCGTTTTTTCCCCAAGTTATTTTACTGAATTTAGTACAGGTAAGGAGAGGGTAATGAACAGACTTTTGCCTGTGGATATGATCCAAAAGACTAAAATTTCAGTGTGTAAATCTGAGATTTTTAACATTTTTAAGCAACTGCTTTGCTGTTCTGGGTGTAAACCGAAGAAGTGGCTACTGACACCTCAAAGTGATAAATGCTGCAGATAACCTCATCTTAAAATGTGTATTTTCTCATTTACACATCAGGGATAAAGTCCAATAATACAAACTTCTTAGTGGCACAATTTCACATATTTTGGGCAACGTTAGCATACAAGCAGTATTTAAATAAAAGTAAGTGCATCCAAACATGAAATTCTCTAAATATACCACACTTCATTTATCCCAAACGGCAGTTTTCTGGCAAGAGCTGTAATTCAAATTAAAATAATCATTTACATGTTTCACCCAGAGGAAAAGAGGTAATAAACCCAGGGGACTCTCCAAACCTAGCCTATCCCCTATTTATTACATAAAATAACTCATCTAGAAGCGTAAATCCAATACTCAGATGCAAATAAAATGCAAGAAGCAGTCTCTGATGTTTGTAATTTGCAGACTCCAAAAGTCCAATCATGATGGAATTTACTACTTCTGTCGGTCATTTACTCCTGTATGTGCACTTCATATTTATGCTAAAAGAACACATGAGACAATAAATGAGGCTAGTGTGGCGTAAAGTCATTGTAAACCCAGTGAAACCAGAATAATTCTATTTATGACATTCATCTGGATGATTTACCAGGCATCCCACCCCCCCCAACACCCTTTACAGAAAAAAAGGCAACCATCAGTTGAAGTGAGACACATTCTGCTAGTAAAAAAGGGCGAACCAAACCCCTCCTCTGATGAGGGCATGCCCACAGGAGGAGGTTGACCACATCTTTTCCAATCAGGCTTCTCAGAATTATCAAAATTTCTTTGCTCGCAAAGGCCAATTTGGCTTACCATAGAAAGCTACTTTGAAGGCGGCTGATAGATTTATTCCCTTTCAAAAATTAAAATTCAAGGCATGATAGTGCAAGAGGTAAGTTTTGATTTGAGAACATTATCTGTAGACTAACTGTGCTTAGTTACTACATCCCAATTTATTGTCTTAAAGAAAATATGGCAACAAAAGCTACAAGATCTCTATAAATTTCATTTTGCCTAAATTTACCAGTACATCCATGAACCTCATCAGTATTAGTACAACTTGATTATCCTAATGATTCCATTATAAAACTTGCAAAATGTATCACAAGGTGAATAAACCATCTAGTGCAAGTCTTCTACATCTTGTGTGCACAGTAATCCTGTGTAGTTCATCTCCTCCGGGTTAAATCCCCAAAATCTCTCGGTAACAATTATGAAAAAACAGTGTCACGTGGATTTTCTTTAGTTTCCCCCCTATCAAATCTGAGAAGTTTGAGTGTTCCTGGAATCACCGTCGGGATGTGCTGAAGGTCGTGATTCTCTTGTCTGTGAGTATTCACTGTCAGAGGACTCTGTGGGTTCAAGCAAATTCTCATAATCACTGTCTTCTGATTCATCACCATTGTCAGCGAGCGCTCTTTGGGAAGGTGGCATGGATGCTCCATTGCCAGAATATTTCAATCCTGCACTTGTGGAAACGTAACTGGAAGAACCAACTGCCTGAGGGCGAGGCATGAACACACTGCTCTCCAGGAGCCCGGGGCTGGCAGAACTGTCTGGAGTGGTTGTGTTGAAATCCGAGTAGGGCGGGGGAGGATCAGACACGTCGGAATCTTCAAGTGTGCAGCCTTCCACAGCAAACCCAGTGTAGGACATTCGTGGAACAAACATGGGTTCCAAGTTATCTGCTGGCATTTGCCTGCTTAAAATTGCCTGCTGCATTCCTACAAAGCAAAGAACAGGGGATTACTTCATGATTTCTTGGCAATGTGTGCCATATACCCCAGTTGTGACCACCTTTGCTGTTTCCACTTCTTTCTTTCTGCTTGTCATCAAATGTTCATCCCTGCACTGCTTTCCAACTCCAGCACTGGATCCTGTCCTCTCAGTCTGCTCTACTCATCTTTCATACTTCTGATTTTAAGCTGATACAGTTGTCAATACACTGTCCCTGACCATCACATCAAATCTTGCTTAACACTGCCTCCTGCTCTTTGAGCGTGACAAACTTCCCTAAATTTAGCAGTACAGCCATGAAGCTCATCAGGATCAGCACAGCTCAATTATCCCAGTGATCCCATTTGAAATCCAAAATGAGTCAGAAAGCAAATAAACTATCCAAGTACAAGTGTGTTGCACTTTCATGTACACAGTCACCCTGTACAGATCATTTCCTCCAGTTTAAGCTCCCAAAAACCACAGCTGCAGGATGTTTCCACAGCCTGTTGCTGTTTCCACAGCCTGTTGCTGTTTCCACAGCCTGTTGCTGTTTCCACCTCATCTTTCCTCTGTATTTCCCAGTTCCTTCTCACATCAAAAAGCACCTGAGTTAGGGCTCAACCTGCCTGCTCCTTTCCACCTGTGTCTTATTCAGTGAAATTCAACTCACTTTTCATCAAATTGATATTTGATATTACATCTTAAAAATATCACTTGGTACTTTCTCTTCCAATGCCCCTTGTGCTAGGGGACAATCTCCTAACACCTACAGAGAAGTCACCACGTCTCCTTAAATTATTATTTTAAAAACTGCACTCACATTAAAATTCTAAATGATGGAATTATAGCTGCGAGCATAGCAGGGTATCAGAACAGGAATGTGAAAGTCATCTGAAATGAGCTGATTTGGAAAATAATTTGAGGAAGACGTGCACAGGAATAATGAACTGCAAAGGCTGCAAAATGAGGAACACTTGCATGGTTCTGCAGAAAAGAAACTTGATTTATGTAAACTATAAATATCAATATGCATGAGGTGTGCTCAGCTGTGGAGATGCAGGTATGTATCATTTCACTGTAGTTGGTAAAAATACAAATGAAATATATCTAATTTTGAACACCACAGTTTAAAAAATAGGGAAAACTGGAGAAACTGTACAAAAAAAAAGGGGGCTCATCAGAGATCTAAAAATCATGGCCTAAGAGGAAAGGCTGGAATAACTGGGATCAGTAGAGGAGACTGAGGAAATAATTTCATTCTTAAATGTGCCTAAGAGGCTGCTGCAGAAAGGTAAGTTAGAGTACTGCACACTAGACACAAGGAAAGACTTCTGGCAGGAAGTTTTGTTCAGCACTGGGAGAGACTGAAGTTTCTGACTGGTTCCTAAAGGGTTATGAACCAACAAACTGATGCCAGGATGATTTTTTGCCTTTTCTTTTATGCCTCTCTTATATACTCTTTTATATAATTCTATGTATTCTTAATGCTTTTAACCTACATACTTATAATTTTCCAATCCTGATAACATAACTAAAACCCACTGCACCATTAAACCAAAAACCCAAACATCCTAAAAGTCCCAGACATCAAAGTCCTCTCTAGAACACATTTTTGTAAACTAAGCCCATCCAGGAGGAAAGTTCCTCGAAACAAAAGGTTCATTTGAGCCTCTCATTAAAAAATCCTTGCTAGATATGCTAATTTACAAAGCCTATAATTGTGTGCATTTCAGTGTGTGGAAAGAGCAGTGCGTGCATTTCAGGGCATCCCACCTGGACCAAGTGCTACACCCAAGGATCCTGAAATAAATACTGAGGTAAAAACCCCTTTTCCCCAGAAACTGTGTTTTGATTTTAATTTTAAGACCAGGGAAAGGCAACAAAACATGCCAGAACTGACACTGGGATGTGTAAGGTGAGGGACACAATGGGATCAGCTCTATTTGCTGGAACACTCTATTTCTGGAGGAACCCCAAACAGAGGGTGAAGAGTTCCTTTAACCAAGTCAGTGAGATGTCTCTTGGGAATACAAAAAGCATATTCCCTCAAGTGGCTACATAACAGCACTCCATTTCTGGGCCACAACAGGAGAACTGCAGTGGGAGATTTCCTGGCATCTGGGAAGTGCACAGCACTCACCAAATCCTGGAACATCCTGCTACATGTACAGAACTATTTCAGTGATCTGGCAGCTGAAGTCTCTAGTGCCTTTTATGCTGGAGTGCTTAAGTCATAACCTGTTAACCCAAAGCTTGTGAGAACACCAAGCTCTCACACAACACTCTCGCAGGAACTGGAATCAAACATTCCCTTTTCCTCACTAAAACCAAGGAAATTCTCCCAGCATTGAGCAAGTGAGGGAACAGAAGGCCAGATTCAGTAATTAACTACTCACATCTAAAAATACTGCAGAGCTCCACGCTGCATGTTTTTGTGTTTCAGCCCTCTCACATGATTATCTGCTCTGGCATGAATTCTCAGTCCAGCATTTGCATCTCCCTGGTAGTATCCAGAGCTGAGCACTGACTGCTCTTCCTCCTCCTCCTCCTCCCCCAGTTTCTCCCATCTGTGCTGGGATCAGCTCCAGTCACACTAAATACCCACCTCTGCTTCCCCATAGTAGCAGTTCCCTGCCTACTTCATCAACAGCCAAGCAGGAAATAGCAGTGACTCATTTACTTCCACCTTTTAAAGGGTCCTGGGCTAATCCTGGCTCTGTTACCTCATCTTTGAGGTTCAGTGGAAGGAGAACTTGGGCTGACAGATCAAACTGTGCTCTAAAATGCTCATGTGATACCAGTACCTTGCTGTTTGGAGAAAATTAAAATACTCAGTCATAGCAGCAGCAGGCTCACTGCAGAGTTTAGGGTGCTCACCCACCTAAACCATCTTTTTGTCAGACACTGCTTTAGGTAACAGGATACAGAAATGATGAAAAACACCCTGTAGCTAAAATGACAAAATTTCATTCTTTCCTTATCATTTCAAAACATGGGTAAAGAGAGGCAGTGTTTGCTGAAATATGTAATTTGCTTATGAATTATTTAGGTTTTAATCTTACTTCCCATTTGTCTATTCTCTGCCCCTTCTCTCTACCTACAGTCTTCCCTCACACTCACAAATTCTATTAGATAAGCAATGTGGAAAGAAGCAAGAGCTTCACAAAACTTCTCTACTGCTATCCAAAGTCTCCCGAGGCCACACTCAGTTTTTAGGAAGGAGGGACAGTATGGCCACCAGCCAAATCTGCTCTCACAGCAAGTCTCACTGACTCAGGGAATTAGGGAGCAGCAAAATAAGATGAACAATACCTACCAAGACTTACTTCAACATTGAAAAGTGGTATTTCAATGCTAAACATTTACCACTAGAGTGGGAATAAAGATTTTATAAAGCCATGGATAGCTCCTGGCCTGTGAGCACAGTACTCTGTTTCTTTCCTTCAAAAAGAATCTCTCCAGTGTTTAGCCTTTTTTTTCCACTTTTCCTTTCCTACAAGTGATCTTTTCCTGTGTTATTTCCAGAACTGACTTGCTCTTTCTTTCTTTACAGTGTTGTCTCTCCTAGATTTTAAGCCTGCTAACACTGGATGACTCCAGCAGAAATACCTGCAGCACACACTTCCACAGCTCAGGTGTTATTCAACATAAATCCATCATATTGCCCTTCCCAATGGGATGGTTTTTTTCCCCATGAGTTACCAGCAATACAAGAATTATTTTAACTCTACAAAACCTTTCTCCTCACAGCACCTGCTTCTGAAAAAAAAGAAAATAATAAAAGCAATTAAAAGGCAACTTACTTATTTCTTGTTCTTTTTCATTCTTCTTTTGTGCGATTTGCCTTTTTAACTTGTTTACATCAGCTTGAAAAGATTCAACAACACGTTCACTTTTTTCTACATCTATACATACTGCCTGGGAGAAAAACGTAAGATATGCTAAGATTGGGCAAAAATATAGGAAATAGTTTCAAGACAACATTAATAAAGCTACTACCAAACAAGAAGCTATTGAAGCACAGAACTAAAAGCAGGATTTAACTGTAGCAGAGATATTCAACCTCTGGATTGTTTTCTTTACTGGCTGCTCCTGTGTTACAGGAAAAGCATTTCCAAATAATTCCGCGTGACAGAAGATTTGTAATAAGATCCAAAGTTGGTTAGTGTCCCATCCCTGGAAGTGCTCAGGATGGATGGGGCTTGCAGCAACCTGGGATAGTGGAAGGTGTCTCTGCCCATGGCAAGAGGTGGAATGAGATGAGCTTTAGGGTCTCTTCCCAGTCAAACCATTCTGTGATTCTGTGAAATTAACTCTTTGTCATGACCATTAAACATGATGGTGACTCCACCACTGTCCTCAACAGCCTGTTCCAATGCCCTCTCAGTGAAAAAACTGTTCCTAATTCCAATCTAAACCTCCCCCGCTGCAACTTGAGGTGGTTTCCCCTCCTCCTGTCCCTTGTTACCTGGGAGAAGAAGCAACAACATCTCCTCTCAGCCTCCTTTTCTCCAGGCTAAAGAACTCCCATTCCATTTTTCCAGCCAGTAATTGAAACAACAGCAGGAGCACAAAGGACAGCAGTGTTGTTTGGCAAGAGCAGCATGGCAAGCCCTCAGAATAATGCCATTAGCTAATGGATATATCTCTGAAGATAAAATTTCCTATTCCCTGAGATGCCATGGAAGTGTCTGCCTTACCCACCTTCCAAAGGAAGCTGGAAGCAGCAACTTCCCAGTGAGCCAGAGCAGCTCCCCCCTGTGCAGGCAGGAGCAGGGGATGGCTGGAGAGATTCCTGCCTTGTTCCCTGCTCCAGGAGCCAAGCAGCAGAGCTGAGCTGGAGCAGAGACACGAATCCCCCCAGGGCAGATGTAAAGGGAAAGCCTGGGAACAAGCTGTGACTGCAGCACAATTAGCAGATGTGTGAGCTCCCAGGGCAGCACAGCTCCACTGCTCTTCACACAGGACAAGCTGGGAACTGACAAGCTCACAGGGAGCAGAGCTGACACTCGAGGCATTTTCAGATGCTTTGGCACATTTGGAGCAGGATTCACTCATGCTCCACACAAAATGTTCACAAGTTTTAACTAACAGATGGTGCTCTGCTCATGCTCCATACTCAGAGCCAGGAGTCATTTTTAAACCCCTGCAAATCCCTACAGCCTTCAGCAGGGCTTCTCTTCACTGCAAACCCTTTAAAATGACTAACACCTCCCATAAATCACTAAGTATTAAATCATTTACTTGCAAAAGAGAAAAAACTGGTGCTATTTGTACCAACCACTTTCACAGCAGCCACTGCAAATGCTCACATTAAAAAGAAACTGAAACATTTAAATTCAGACTTATTTTCCTGCAGTTCCTGATAATTATGAGCTCTAAAAATCTCCATCTCCTCCACTCCTGCTTTAATCAAAGGAGGAATAAAAGATGCCACACAGATACAGACCAATATGGAGTAAAGGATGTTACCTGTACTTTTTCCTGAAGTGCATTATAAACCTGATATATAGCCCTGATGTCCTTCATCACTCCATCTTTGTCAAAAAAATCAGTACTAAAAATGAAAGCAAAGCAGAAATCATTAGTGAGAAAAGACAATACAGGATTCTAGCTCACGCTGCCTGTGAATTGCTGTTAAGCAGTCTATCAGTGTATTTTTTAAATGTATTTTATTGCTAAATATCCTATTTTAGCAATAGTACATTGCTAAAAATGTACCATACTGTCATAAACCCAAATTTGGACAGCAGCATATTCAATACCAAAATTCCTTCTGGAACAATAAATTCTCATTTGAATGAGATTAAATTTGTGCCAAAATCTTTATGCTTGTATAATTTCATTGTTAAGAGCCAGAAAAGCTACTTTGAATTTATGGCATTTAATTGAAAATACTGATGAAAAACAACAAGACTTCAATGCTTCTGAGGCAGAATTCAAGTTTTAAACCAAGGCTGCACACAGAATTCCTTGGGGAGGTGGGTGGTGGGTGGAGATGAAGTCAGAAGGGCCCCAGCATGGACTGGCCACACCAACTCTGCTTTTCTGAAGCATACCCTGAGTTCCCTTGGTTCTTCTAAAAGATCCAATTCTAAGCAGGAGAAAAGCACCCCAGGATCTGATCACTGCCCTCCCAGAACTGTATTTTTTACTGCTCAACATGCACATTTGTAGTATCCTCTGGGAGGTACAGAATATAGAGCTTGATGACTACTTTATTTAAAAAGGAGAAGTCCTTACCCGTGTTCCTTAATAACTTTGGCATAATTCTGAGAAGTATTTGGCACTGAAGAAACTTTGTATTCCTGTTGACTAGTGTTGCCTAGATTAGGAATAGTAAGTGACACCCTTTGATTATACCTGCAGAGAAAGTTCAAAAAGCTTTCTTAATTAATTTGAAAAAGATTCTTTACAAAACCCTTGATATTATCCTGTCCCTCTGATGATCACAATTCATCTAATTTTGAAGTTTCTTCATGAGGTTTGTTATAAAAATTGCTGAATATTACAAGTTGTGTTCAAGATTAATGCAGGATCAAAACTCCCTTAGTATAAGGCAATCTCCACATCTCTTAGAACCTTTGAAATGTGCCCTCAAACATTCAGATTCATGATAAGAAACATGGTAGTGACATCTGATGTCTCTGATGTCTCTTAAAATAGATTTTTTTTTTGTCTGATGATTTAGAGACAGAAAAGAATTTTTGCTCATCCTAATTTTAATTCATAAATTATTTGCAGAAAAAAACATCACTAACAAGCAACCCAAGACATCACTGGACAAACACAAAGCCTTCTTTAAGTGCAATTGTACAAACTCCTCAATAGTTTAAAGAACAGCAATAAGAAGCAGAACAAAGAATGAGGATTGGTTCATTGACAGAGCTTGCTTACCTTCGGTTTGGTCTAAAAAGCACATATTCTAAAGCATGTGTTGAGTTATTTGCAGTGGAAATGAAGCTGAAGAGAAGGAAGACGAGATCAGGCACTCCAAGGATGTGTGTCAGCTGTTTATGAATGATGTGCTCTCTGTATGACATCTGCTGCTGAGTGTTTCTCCTAAATCTGTACCAGCCAATAACGTTCTGTAATCAAAGGACATCAGAAAAAACCCCAAGTGTTACCTGAGAGACACAGATTTACCTTCAGAGAATAAAGGGGCCAAAACTGTGGTATCACCCAAAAGCTTCAGGACAATGAAACAAACTGAATTCCTAGAGACTTGACTTTGAGAGGATCAATAAAGCCCTACACTTTTGGAGACCTACACTGAAATCCTTTGCATTTCTTCAGGGAAATTAGACATTGCCCCCAGTTTATTCTAAGTACCACAAATCCAAAAACTTCTGTACAGGATAAGCCCTGGATCAAAACAAACCATCAGATTTGTGAAGGGAAGTATTTATTCTAGTTAACTAACCTTTTTTTTTTCATTTGTTTTCCAAACCCATTCTTTCTAATGCCTACAACACGAGGAAAAGACAGAAAACTTACTTTTCTTCGGTCTTTGAGAATTCTGTCCAAACTCTCCTCATTAACTTTGCCTGCATAGTCATAAAAGCTTGAACAAAAAGGAAGAGAGAAAGGTAGGTACACAGTTTATACACACATATTATACATAAAGTAAATAATTTATACTTTGAGTGTTCTATAAGTAGATGGCATTCTAGACAATACAAAGCAACTTCCAGAGCCTTACTTTTAGCAACAGAAATGCACTGTGATATTTTATTTTGACCAGCATTCTGTAAGACCCTGCTTTGATAATCAGAAGCCTGCCAGCCTAAAAGAAATGAAAGCAGGCCCATTTTACATGCAACTCCAAATCAATTTATTGAGCTCCAATCCTGCAATTACATTCACGTGGTTGGATCTTGAAGCCAAAAGAGTCAGCAATAATTCAGAGTATCATGGTCTTTCCATATGGTTCTGCTTGCACAGCTGAACCCAAACCCTGACATGTCGTTATTTTGTGGACATAACAGATTTAGGCATTTATAAATCTACCTATGCAGACAGGTTCAGAAATTCAAGTAGATCACAGTGCATGAAAAAGAAAAACATTTGAAAATAGACTCTTCCTTGGTCTCCTTCAAGAGCTGATATCACTAACACCTGAAGCAGTGCAGGAAAACGCTGGTTTAGGGGTCTATGATCTTGGGTTTTGGGGGCTGGGGTAAGAAAACACCAAATCCTGAGCTCAGTGCTTGGCTGCTAAATAAAGGTGGAAATACCATTTGCTTCAGGGTGTAAGTTGCTGGGAAAACTCAGACCAAAATTAATGACAAATTTGAGACGCTATGTTATATTTGCACAATCTTTTCAATTCATGTTTGCAATATTTATTTATAATCCTGGTAAGCAGTGGATATCCAATTCTGTCTCTGTCTGTGCTTTATAGGAATAACCAACAGCACATTCTGGTCCTGATGAAAAGTGTATGAGCTGTGAGAGTTCCTGGTGCTGTGCAGTAAATGAATTCATCAGCTTTCCTGAGCAGCAGCAGCACGCAGTGAGATCCTGCCTGCTCCCCTTCCTCCATCAGCTCTGGCACTAACAACCAATTCTTTGCCTGGGGGGAAGCAGGGAACGTGATCAGTTTGGATATGTGCTGCACAAAGCATCCCTGGGATCCAGGAGGAGCTGACCAGACACTGGGATATTATCTCCATGTGTGGAGTCTGCAGCATTTAAATCACTGCGTTAAGAGTACCCTCTCTGTAATTATCAGCCAGCAAGTGACTGACTGCAGCTTTTCTCTTTAATGCAACCAGTGTCAATCATAATGTCTAAGCTACTGTGTCTTCTTAATTGGCTGGAAATCTCTCAAGACAAGAGGAGATTAATTGGGAATTCCTTCTCAAAAGGAATTCTAGACAGTGCTTTAGAAGCCATCACTGTGTAACAAGCCAACACTATAGAGAAAATCTACATGTAAATAGATGGAAGCTGTTAAATAGAATATATTAGCCCCATGTTTAATTTAAATTCTGGAGTTCAGGAGATCAGAAGGCAAAAAATAACTAGAAAGCTGAAAATTTTACAATAATTAGTTGGTGCAGGTTGGTACTACTAAGAACAAACCAACTTGTTAACCCAGCAAGTTACCAGGGTTAGAGCACACAGAGGATGCTGTGAGCAACCAGGCCCAGGCAAAGCCAACCTCAGACTACAATAGTTTAAATTGATTTCGACATTCATCCTCATCATCAGAGCGATACGAGCTGACCTGACTGCTGCCCTACCTCCACCAGCCACACAAGATGGAAATCCAAGGAGAAAGAGAAATAAATCCCTTCCAAACTACTACTAAAACTGTCAACTCCTACTTTCATTGTCATGGTTGGTGCCATTTCCATGTGTATCTGTAAAACCATCAGATAAGCAAACATTGGTAGGGACATCTAACTGCTAATATATTGCACAGAGCTCCCTATTTTTATATTCTGCAGCCACCACAGCAAGACAACAAAAAAAGCTTACCTAAAGAGTTTTGAACAAGGCTCATGGTTATGGATTTCTGCAACAACAAACAAACAAAAAAAAAGTGACATATGTCCAACTGCTGCAGGCAAAGAGAAGTTACAGTGGCACATCTTGCATGAACTTTCCACAGCAGAGCTACTGAGCAAGTAAACATTTGTGTCAGACCACACACTGCCCTTAATGTCTCAACAACACTTGATGACACAGCACCATACCCAGAAAATTGCCTTCACTTTGTAATTTGCCCTTTTACACAGAAAAATATTTTAATAAGCAAGGCATACACTTGCTCAGATACAGAGATTTATCTGAGCCTCAAATACACACTTTTGGTACTATTTGATAGTTGCAAACTCCTCACGAAGGCATTTCTGATTTTTGCTTTCTTTTTGCTACACCTTCCCACAACAGCTTACTCACATTCATATACATTGTTTATTACAGCAGCAATGAACAAAAAAAGGGATGAGGAAGGGAAGCACTGAAATATTATATATCAATATTATAATTGTAGTGTTTAAAGAGGCAATGCAAACATAATCTCTAATGAGAAAAGGGGTTAAAAGCAATTTCAAAACATTTAGCTGCACTTTATAATTCTTTTACATGAAATATTAAAAGTCAAGGTGGTGTTTTTCCATTGAAAAGGTTGTAATAAATGCCAAGATGTTTATTTAATCAGCAGAGGTTGTAACATGCCAGCAGTCTCAGAGAAGAGTGAGAAAAGAGTAAAAATCCAATCCACATTATCTTTCCAACACCGAGTATGACTGATTGCTCCAGGGGCTTGGAGCAACCCTGGCTAGTGGAAGGTGTCCCTGCCCATGGCAGGGGTGGAACAAGATGGGCTTTAAGGTCCTTCCAACCCAAACCACCCTGGGATTCTGTGACGATGTAGCACAAATATTTCCAGCTCCTCCAGCAGAACCCCACTGGAGTGTTCAGCAGTAACTTTGCTCAGGCTCTGCCTCCCTGCAGTGATTCACCACCTGCTGCTCTGGCA
The DNA here is from genome assembly GCA_013396875.1 of Vireo altiloquus. Taxonomy (NCBI): domain Eukaryota; kingdom Metazoa; phylum Chordata; class Aves; order Passeriformes; family Vireonidae; genus Vireo; species Vireo altiloquus. The sequence continues at coordinate 387,735 of VZRF01006827.1, forward strand.
GCCAAGGGCTGCTCAGGGCTGCCATCTCTGCAGAGGCACCAGCGGATGGATCACAATTCCCAAGAACAGCAGACAGCACACATTCACATCTCAGCACACTTGTCTAGCAAAACAAGGCCCTGAGCATCCATTCCAGGCACACTGCCTGAGAAGCTGCACATTCTCACTGGCAAGAACTCCTCAGGATGCTGCTGTTAGAGTTCCTGACTCCCTTTACTTGATATAAAATTCTATCAACTCTAATATTTTCACACCATCATGCAGGAATCTGTGGAAACAATCTGCTCACAAAGCCTGTAAGTACAATTATTCCAGCTTAGACAAATTCCTTCCAGCAAATACATTGACATCAACAACATTCTTGATTCTTGGGTGATGATGTTGCTACACAGACCTTGTGTTTTGAGAAACAGGAAGCAAGAAGCCTCCTGCTCAGACCACATGAAGCAGCCAACATTCTCAATTTAAGGTTTACACATTGACTTTTATATATATATATAGTACACATACTATGTATACACACAGATATATTTAAACATCAATACTAAAGAGACACAGAAGAAGATTAAAACTCATCTATGACAACAGTGCCACAAAACTGTCAATCTCGTGAGCTGAACTGGGAGTCCAGGAGTTCATTTTGATGAATAAATATTAAAGTAAAAATGGCAAACAAAAAAAAATCCAGAAGGTCTCCAGGAGTGGGTAACTTCCATTTTCATAAAGTCACTGTAACCAATAATGTGACAAGGGGGCGATCTAAAAAGGGAGCAATTTCTAACACCACAAATACTTGGTTTAGGAAACCAGGCCAAGGCTGCAGGTGGTGACATCACTGCCAACAGTAACAAAGATCAGTGGCCACTGAAGAGCAAGGTCTAATTTAAAAGCCTAAAAATGGCTCTGTCAGTTTTGTCTGAACACACGGAGCCATCAGCAACACTCTGATAGTGATCGTATGCACACACAAAAAACACTATGCTTTTCTATTTCCTAAGTGAACTTCACAGTCAATTTACAACCCATGTTCTCTTAGGAATAACCACACCAGGAAACTACTCAACCTTCTGGAGTCCAGAGCACAAAACCATCACCACTGCAAGGTGGGAAATCTCTTGGGATGTAACATGGAACCACCATGTTCACAGATCACCTGTTCTGTGTCAGAATAATATCTGAGAGTCAATCCAGAGCTGTTGGTGTTTCCACTGAGCTTTATGCACACCCTGCTTTGTTATCTGGGATCACATTCACAAAGCCAGGTATGGACATGCTTGGTTTCTAAGAAGGTTTAGATATATTTGAACAGCTGGTTACATATCCAGAAAGAAAAAAAGCTCTTTCTTTCAGGGCTTTCCTATTTTCTATAAATCAAACATGCAACAGCTTCTCACTCATGTCTAAAAAAATCTCCTTCACCCAATACTGAACAGCAGAATCTTTGATCCTTGTTCCCTTTTCACAACAGATCAGCTGTGCTTATCTTAATTGTCTGACAAATATTCCTTGTCCAGCCCTGCTGTAAGAGTTTATGATGTCAGCAACTCCCAGCCATCCATCCAAACCTGTTAATGAAAATCTGCCCCTTTCAGTATCAGTAAATCAAGGAATGAATTACTTTTCTTTTGAGCACATGCTCTATTTAGGTAACTGTATCAAGCAAGAAATTCCCTGCAGCAATTTCTCCATCACGGGATGCAGATAAATGTCTGCAATAAATGATCTTTCCCCCATAAAAGGAGGTGCATAAACCCCTGTAACTTGCAAAGATTTGTTTCCTTTCCTCACATCTCAACCACAAACACACAGACACTGTGGCAAACATGAACCTGAAAGTCTGACACACCCTGTGATGGTCTCACAAGTGAAGTAACTCTTCATGAAAATCAAAAACTTGAAACCTGAGTAGCGCCTATTTCAGAACATCTCAAAGTTACATCACTTACCTATCACTTGTAGAAATTCTGTGTTGCTGATCTGTGAATCACTAATGCTAAAAGTCTCTTCTTGTCTCACCTCTCCGAGCAGAAATCCTTCCTGCAATTTTAAAAGGGGAAAAAAATTAAAAATAGAAAAAACCCCACTATATGCAGCCATTTACTCTAACTTTCTTCGCTTCAAACTGAAACAAAGATGAAGTTTGAAAGACACATCTGAACTGCAGTGGGTATAAATTGCCCTGAGGTTTTAACAAAGCTGATTTTCTGCTTTGCCAACATCCTTTTACAACACTGCTGGGATGGTTTGCCCAAAAGTAACATTTTACACACAACTTCCACAAGGCAAACACATAACAAAAGGAGGGCTCTGCCCCAGCTACTGGGGGAAAAGAAGGAGGCCTGAGCACGATGCTCCTCTGCTCCAGCAAAACCAAGGGAAGAGGAGTTTAAACCTGCAGGGACTTACACAAATTTTAATGTGGAGACTGGGCTGAAGACCAGGGATTGTAAAACGCAGGCGGCCATTTAAAAGTAAGGTAATTTTAAGGTAAATTAATTTATTCTCCATCCCTGCCCTAAATGAGGAAGGACACTCAGCTGGAATCAGGAGGTTTTGGCACAAGGTGCAGAGAAAAACAGCAAGCTCAGCCTAAAAACGTCCCAACAAAACCGAATGATTCGGCAACACCCCAACTCTGCACTGCGCCCGTGGTCAGTCGCAGCTGCTGGAAAGCGGCTCACGGAGCTCTTAAAGGAGCGTTTTCCACCCACAACTCGAGTCCTGAGCGAGCCCCACCCCGCGGGGAGCACCCGGGGAGCACCCCGGGCACCTCACATCCCGCCGGGACACTCTGCATCCCGGGGAACAGCCCTGACACCCCTCATCCCGAGGGGAGCACCGCAGCACCCCACATCCCGGGGGGAGCATCCCGGGGATTTCACATCCCGCTCCGACACCCCACATCCAGAGGGGAGCACCCTGGACACCCCAGACTCCGGGAGAAGCACCCCGGGCACCCCACATCCCAGGGAGCAGCCGGGATACCCCACGTCCTGCACGGGAGGAAGTAACCCGGCCACCCCACATCCCGGGCACCCCGCGGAGCATCCCGGGCACCCCACATGCCGGACACTCCACATCTCGCAAGGAGCCGCCTGGACGCCCCACATCCCGCCCGGACACCCCACATCCAGCCCTGCTGTGTCCGTCTGGGGCCGCCCCCGCCCGCTGTGACCCGCGGCCGGGCCCCTGCGGCGGCGGCGCGGGCTGGAAGCTCCGCAGCGCAGCCGCCGGCCAGGGTACAGCGTGAGGGAGCCCCGCGGACCCGGGGCGGTAGCGGGAGACACGTACGTGGTCGGCGCTGCTGTTGGCGCTGCAGTAGCACACGGAGCTGAAGGTGTAGCCGGAGATGGACGCCGCCATGACGGACACACCGCCGCCGCCGCCGCCGGAGCGCAAGCGCGCCGGACGCACGCCCGCTTCCGGCGGCGCCGCGGGGCATCATGGGGAGTGTAGTCCCGGGGGAAGGGGGATACCCGCGCGGGAAGGATGGAAAACGGTGGGAGCGAGACCTTGGACCATTGAGTTTGGAACAGACCGCTGAGCCCATCGAGCCCAACTGGTGACCGATCACCTCCTTGTCACCCAGCCCAGAGCACTGAGTGACACATCCAGTGGTTCTTGGACACCTCCAGGAGAGGGGACTCCACCAGCTCCCTAGGCAGCCCCTTCCAACCTTTAACAACCTTTTCTACAGAGAAGTTCCTCTTGATGTCCAACCTAAACCTCCCCTGGCCCAGCCTGAGGCCGTTCCCTCTCCTCCTGTCCCTGTTCCCTGGGAGCAGAGCCCGATGTGAGAGCATGGATGTGCTGGAGCTTGTCCAGAGGAAGCCACGAAGATGATGAGGGAGATGAAGCCCTTCTGCTCTGGAGCCAGGCTGGGAGATCTGGGGATGCTCACCTGAAGAGGAGAAGGCTCCAGGGAGAGCTCAGAGCCCCTTCCAGGACTCTAAAGGGGCTCCAGGAGAGCTGGAGAGGGACTGGGGACAAGGAATGGAGGGACAGGACACAGGGAATGGCTTCTACTGGCAGAGGGCAGGGATGGATAGGATACTGGGGAGAAATTCTGTGGTTCTATGACACACGCATGGAGCTGCACAGGAGGCAACTGTGCAGCAGTGCTGTTTATCACTCTTATTTTTTATTAAAACACCTTACAATAAACCTCGTAACAGCAATAACCTCTGTGATATTCGCAATGTATAAATACTGAAGAGAATAAACAGTTGTTTTAAATATTGCACTGATTTTCATGGAGTTGCGGAACGGTTTGAATTGGAAGGGACCTTAAAGACCATTTACTCACAACCCCTGCCACGGGCAGGGACACCTTGCACAGAACCGGGTCGCTCCACGCCTCATCCAACCCGGCCTCGGTCACTCCCAGGACGGGATTTTAGGTGGCTGCAGCGATCAGAACCGCAGGGATTAGAAAACACCGCCAGGTTTCGGAGCGGGCCGTGCTCCCCTCACACCCGGATCACCGAGCCCAGGTCCTCCCGCTCGGGAGCGGCCGCGGCCGCTCCGCCCGCAGCCCTCGCTGGTTCCGGGGCGGGCCGGGCATGGCGGTGGCCGGGGACGAGCCCTTCAGCCCCTCGGTGCTGGGCACCAGAGAGCAGTGACTGCCGGGGCATGGCGGTGGCCGGGGAGGAGCCCTTCAGCCCCTCGGTGCTGGGCACCAGAGAGCAGTGAGTGCCGGGGCACGGGGCGGGGACGGGCGGGACGGGGCGCGGAGCCACCCGCTCTGGGGAAGGCGGCCCTGCCCACGGCACGGGGAGTGTAAATGAGCGTCTTAAAGGTCCCTCCCAACACAAAGCAAAGTCTCTGGTTTATGTGTTATTTATTTATTTAGAGAATTTTATTTAGAGATTCTATAAAGTGGCAGTGCTATACAGGATGCAGCCTTCTCGCCCTTTCATAAAATCGTGGAATGGTTTGGGTTGGAAGGGAGCTTTAATGATCATCCAGTTCCACCCCTGCCATGGGCAGGGACACCTCCCACTGTCCCACGTTGCTCCAAGCCCTGTCCAGCCTGGCCTTGGGCACTGCCAGGGATCCAGGGGCAGCCACAGCTTCTCTGGGCACCCTGTGCCAGGGCCTGCCCACCCTCACAAGGAACAATTTCTCTCCAATATCCCATCTAACCCTGCCCTCTGGCAGTGAGAAGCCATTCCTTGTGTTCTGTCACTCCATTCCTTGTCCCCAGTCCCTCTCAGCTCTCCTGGAGCCCCTTTAGGCCCTGGAAGGGACTCTGAGCTCTCCCTGGAGCCTTCTCTGCTCCATGTGAACACCCCCAGCTCTCCCAGCCCGGCTCCAACCTTTGGAGCATATCCAGACCTTCCCTAGACTCTGTCTCGCATGTTCATGTTCTCCCTATGCTGAGGACCAGTGCCTCACCACCCACACAGTCAATTTCTTCCAAATATCTAGCCTAAATCTCTCTTTCAATTTTTCTTCCTATCCCTCTTTAATCTTAATATTTTCCAGTAATAATTATGATATCCTCTCCTTTCTTCCCTGCCGACTCCAGCTGGGATGCTGCATATGAAAGAGAACTGCAAACTTTTCAAGACATTGGAGATACTGGGGAAATCTGGTAAATAAAATAACTCCTGCAGAGTGGTTCTGTTGTTCCTTTACAATAAAAGACATTGCAAAACCTCAGCCAGCAGTTCAATGGGTTGCTGACAAAATGATGACGAGTTTTACCATTGAAACCAGCAGTTCCTCTCTTGCCCAATTTCACAGTGCGGATTGCTCAGCTGCACTTGGACAAGTGTCATTACACAGAAATTGAGCTGGTAATTGAGGTGTATATTACTAGGTAAATTTGCTTTTTATCCCTGAGCTCAGGTTTAACTACAGAAGCTGCCCTTGCTGCTGCCTTTTTTAATATATGGATGTTTTCACCTCCCAGAGTTGGTGTTTCAGTGAATTTTAGGGCCGTGTGATTAATTTTCATCTGAGCAATGCAAATATGGAATTGTAACAGTAAGAGGGGCTTTGCAAAAGCTGGAGAGAGTGAGTGATGAAATAAACTTGCTGTACCTTTTTGTGCATTTTTTCTGGTTTAATTACCCGATCCTTTGTTTTTTCCAGGTTTGGAGAAGAAAGCATGGTGCGCATAATCAGGTGGTTGGAAAAGCACAAAGTCCCCCTTGACAGCTCTGTGCTTGACATTGGGACTGGGAATGGTGTTTTACTGGTTGAATTGGTTGGTATTTTGCAAAGTTTGTGTATTTTTTATACAGAATCAGAGCAGTTTAAATACAGTTCTCGCAAGTGGCAGTGGTAATCATGGGGAGCTGTAATCTGTGTGAAACACAAAAAGTGTCAATACTTCAGGCTTCAAAATTTGAAGTATTTCTCTAAATCAATCAGCCTGAGAATCCTTTGTTTTAACTTTACTTTCCTGTTTCCACACATTTAAAACTTCATTTCTTCCCATTGTTGAGTAAACTCCCCCATATAGGGGAATTAAGTTGACTTAAATTAAAGTTGAATTCACAAAGTACCCTCATGTGCAAAACCTTTATCTGCACTCAATTCTGATAATAACACTCCTAATTGATGTAAAAAGTAGGCAAAACCAAGGGTTTTTTGTAAATGACTTTAAAAGTTGTTAACACTTCTTTTAAAGAAGTGTCCATTTCTGTCAGGGTGGGAAATCTGATCAGGTATGTTCTGAAATATTATTATGTTGTTGTGCAGGAGACGTTTAGGAGTTGTAGTATATTTTTTTCCTACTTTTGATTGGGCTCTTTTGATGTAATACTGCAGGGGAGTTGGTAAAGAAAGGGGCTGTCATACTGTCACAGCTTCTGCATTCCCCACTGGCTCCATTAGTTCCTGAAGGAATTGGAAGGACTGGAAGCCAAAGTCAGGTTTGGACTGGAATTCTTTTTAACAAGGACTTTGATTTTAAAAGACTTTAAAGCCTTTTTGGGGACTGGCTGCTACACCACAGCACAGGAGAATTTATGTCATCAAAAGCAGAAATGGCTCATCTCACTAAGAGGAATTAGCCTAATAATGGTGATTGTTGAGTGCAATGATAGCTCTATCATGGCTGAAATACCCAACAGAAAATTCTTACTTGTAAGAATTTAATTTTATACTGTCTCCACTTACAAATGGGAAACTGATTTTTCACGCTATAATGGGAAAATGACAGCCTGATAGCTTTTAAAAACTATTAAACTGCTGTGAGAGCACCCTCCTCCCTTACATTAAGCACCTCACAGTACTGTGGTTGCTTTCATAGGAATTTTTCAGTCCAGTTCCATCTTGAAAAGTGGCTTCAAAAATTACATCGTTTATATTTTGCTAAATAATTCAGGATCTCACTCGCTTAGTTGATGTGAAAGGATTTTTTTTTTTTGGTGTGAGTGCAAGGCTTGGAAATCAAGTTGGAATTCTTTTGGCAGCTACTGTAGGACTGTCCTGCCACTGAAGTTGGATTCCATCATGGGATAGAAATGGCAATGCTGGAAAAAAACTCAGTCACAGAGGACTTTAGTAGCACCTCTGTGCAAGGGAACTACTTGAGGGTACATAAGTATCACATAAGTGGGACACCTTGCTGGTTTTTTATGGGCTGTGGTCCTACCCCTGCAAACCTCAGGGATCTCATAGCCTGGATTCATCACATAATTCTTTTTCCTTCCAAAAATCCCAGCTCTTCTGAGGAAACCTTGCTGCTACAGAAAGCTCTGGCCCCCTCTTATTTTTATGAATAATGTGAGAAGAACTTCTCTGAAGTGGAGGGTGTTCACCCAGGTGGGGCCGTCAGCCCCAAACACAGGGCAGAGCTGAGAAATGTTTCAAACTCCCTTCTGCTCTTCAATCTGCTTCTTCAGGAAGCAGCAGCAGAGTGCTGTAAACACCAGCTCCAGGGCAGCAGTCCAGCTGCAGGGTGCAGCGTGGTCACGTTTGGTACAAGAGGGAAGGATCCCTTCCTGTCACAGTCAGGCCCTACAGGTTCTGCAGCATTTAATGTTGTTTATCTCTAAACCTTCCTTCTCTGCCCCCGAGACCAGAGGAGTGAATGGGAACTCCCTGAAGTGACTCAGGCCTTTCCTTTGCAAACAGAGGAGCTGTTGTGGGAACTACTCCTCCACCCCCAAACCTTCAGCACAGGCATCTGAGGAAGCCTGCTTTGCTCCGGGGAGGGACGTGGGCAGGAGCCTGAGCAATAAATGTTCTCCATCCCATGCAAACAACAGTGTCTTTGTGTTCAGCTGCAATTAGCTGTTCTCAGTTCACAACAGCTGGTTAGCACCGAGCTCAGGCCTGAGGGGCTGCTGCAAGGAGGAAGGACAGTTGTGGAAACTCCTCATAGTTTTCCTGGCTGTTGAGGTGTCAGCCTTTGGAACAAGCAGACACGCAGCTGGTTGCTTAACACTGCTTCGATCCGTGTGTTTTCCCAAACCCCAGCCTCCTCCCTGTCTCTGCTGTGACAGCCTGCAGCTGGCCAGAGAGTCAAATCCATCAGATTTGGATCTCGCCAGACCCACTGACACGTGGGATACCCTGAGCTTACACCTTCTACCCTGAGCTGGTTCCCTCAGAGCAAGGATGTGTGTCCCTGCTCCCCTCCCTGCTCAGCTCCAGCTGATGCCAGGAGCCCACCTGCTTTGCCAAAGGGTTGCTGGGATCTCACTGAGTTCCCTAAGCTGAGTTATCCTTATCTCCAACAAACTTAGATTAACAAAGACTCTGTGTGCTATTATATGTGGTGCATAACCTGCCTGAAAATTGCTGATACAGATACCTGGCAGCATGCAAATAATTGTATTTAAATAGGCATTAGCATGAATAATTAGAAAAATGTATGCTTTTGCAGTGGATTTCTGAATTAGTGCAATGTATCACATCTTTTGGCTCTTAAAATTTGGGTTCTAAACCAAATAATTGCTCAATGTCCAATGTTACTTGTCAGGGAGGTTTTTTTCCTTATTTTGAAGCATCTGGCATTGTCACATGCCCTCATCACTGAAAATTCCTGGTTTCTAAATTACTTTTGGTGCAGATAAGAGAGCCTGTTCCCCTCCAGGGTGTTACTTTTCACAGTTGTGCTCAGTTTTCCACTTGACATAAACCAGCTTTCAGTCACCAGTTCTTTTGGTGAGGTGTTCAGGCAGAATTATTTCAGCTCATTCAGCTATTTAGCTCTTGTAATGGTAACAGACATAAAAATGAGTAAAAGGTGGGTTGTGTTTTTTTCCTGTTATTAAGAGGAGGAGAGGTGAAATGGATTATAGCTAGGGAATGTATTGGCTGGAGAAAAACAATTGCTAGCACACTGATTAAGATTCTCTGCTTCTGTCTAGGCAAAGTCTGGTTACATGAATCTCACAGGGATTGATTACTCACCTTCTGCAATACAGCTTTCAGAAAAAGTAAGAGAGAAAGAAGGGATGTCTAACATTAAATTAAAGGTAAGTCTTGAGAGAAAGGTAATTGAGGAAATAGAAAGCAATTGAGCCCGAGATTAAATGAACTAATTGATATTCAAATGTACTCAGTGTACTAAATGAATGATGTCTTTTGGCATTCATTTGTGAGAGAACTCTAGCCAAATAAATCTATCTATGGGAAGATTTTTGGTCTTCATTTGTTTTTTGTTGTAACAGTCATTAGGGCTAACAAGATTTCCCTGCTTGGAACAGGGAGCAGAGTAGTGGTTCACCAGTTGGTAAGTTCTGTATTTTAGCTGCTGCATTCTGAATTTCAGACTTGAGGTAGAGGAAGAAATCCTTAAGTAATAGAATCCCTACCAGTAGCTGAACAGCAGGAAGTTTGAGAGGCCTTGCTGGAGTAGGGGTAGGAACAGATGACCTCCAAAGGTCCCTCCCAGCCTCAGCCATGCTGTGATTCTGTGGCTGCTTGTCACTCTGAGCACTCTGCTGTGCTGTTCTACCCTCCTGCTCTGTATCTGTGTGATGTCTCTGCTCCTGTGTGTCATCTGTAAAATCTCTTCGTGGCAGGTTCTGTCTGTTCTTCTGCTTTTGTGCAGTGCCTGGTGGCACATGGCAGGGATCAAAGTACGAATAACGATTTAAAGAATGAGCTTCAAGTGTGTTAGTTGGAGCTTTAGGTTACAGCAAATAGATCATCACACAATGTGTAGAGAAGAAAGAAGCTGCCATGGTGCCGTGAGTTACCTTTCCCTGAGCACGCCCATTGTCAGCATTGAAGCTTTGTATCCTAAACTCTCGCTTTGCATTAAAGATTCAGAAGCTGCAGTAGAAGATTGTTCTCACAGCTGCAGACTTCTGGTTTAGGTAGAAGACTTCCTGACACCCTCAGCTGAGCTGTCAGGCTTTGACATTTGCATTGACAAGGGGACTTTTGATGCCATAAGCCTCGACCCCAGTGACGCGGCAGGGAAGCGGAAGCTGTACGTGGGATCCCTGTGCAGGGTGTTGAAACCAGAGGGCTTCTTCCTCATCACCTCTTGCAACTGGACCAAGGAGGAGCTGCTGAACGAGTTCAGAGAAGGTAAGCAGCTGAACAGAGCCCTCTGCCAACGTGGGGTTGCTGAAGGAAGGGATGAGTGAATTTCAATGTGTATGTTAGCATATTGACTTTCCCAGATCAGGATTAGAGGAGGTAAAGGGATTAGTAAATGCTCCAGCCTGTCTTCCCTCTCTTTTCCTCGGGAATTACAGCTCCTGTGTTTGCCAGTGCCAAGGCAGGACAGGTTTCCTGACACTTAAGGTTGGGAATTTCAGTTTAATTACCCTGGGAAAGTGTATGTGGCCGGCTGATGCTTTTTGGGTCCTTGATTACTAGAACCAGTTCACCCTTTGATTGCTCCAAAATTGGGGTAACAGTGTTACCCATATTTAGGGGAACTGGCAAGTTCCTTTTCTATCACTTCCCCAGCTGCCCTTTTGATCCATCTTGGAGTTTTTTTTACATGCCAGTCAGCTCCTGAATCTCATGCCTGAGGCTTGAAACTCAATGTGGATCTGAAACAACCATTCCTTCTGGGGAACTGAAATTACTGGCAAGTTCTCATCTTTTTCTGCCATTAAATTGTGCAAGTCAGCCAGCTAAGATTTTTATTATCCATGGAAGAGTTTCAGCTGTATAAAGCCATGGTGCAGTGTAACAATACATTCCTATAAACTCACAGATTAACTGACTTGCAGGTTTTCCAGACAAATAAAGAATGGTTTGCAAAGGGTTATCCAAGAGGCGAATAAAACTACTTCCTTCTAATAAAAGCATTTCAATTTCTGTCTGGCAGGATTTGAAATTCTGGAGGAGCTGCCAACACCCAAGTTTTGCTTTGGAGGAAGAATTGGAAACAGTGTAACAGCATTGGTTTTCCAAAGGAAAAAAGTGAGGCCGTCCATCTTGGACAAATTAGATTAGATGAGAAAAGTCTGAACTTTAAACCTGACAGAAAACCTCAGACATGTGTGTAAATAAATGCTTTTTGAGTGCACAGTAAAATACTATGTATGGAGCTCTAAGGGACTATAAAACATTGCCCTAGAAACATTTCAGCTTTGCATAATTTGCCCATAAATTTTGTCCTTGCTACAACCTCACTTGTTCTAGAGACGCTGCAAGTTTGTAAGAGAGAATGAAATCAGATGTGCTAAATACAGAGACCAATATAACTGAATGATATTTGTGTTTGAAATGTAAAGATTACCTGATATTTAATTTTTCTGCTGGTAAGCAGTGACCAATAGAGGTATTCTACAAAGCAAAAATCTCATTTCTCTGTTGTGCACTGGAATAGGGAACAAGCTTTTGCAATGTAAGTGCTGGATCTCTAATTTTTTTCCTTAGGTGAACATGAAGGCAGCTGTTAAGGAGGGAAATGAATATAAAAACTGGAGCGCTTTCGAAAAAGGGCCAGTTGGTACTTTAAATTCAGATTTATCAGACTCAGCATTATGGTGTCTCCCTGAAGTAGCTCAGCTCTTTTCCCACAGAGGGAGTGTTTTTAAATCTCCTGTGAGTGTGTTCATGCCTGGTCAGTTCCTTTCCCTGATCTCATGAATACATAAAGGTGTGATGTTGCAGCCTCTGGTGTGTGACATATGCCTCCTTCATTATTACCCTGCTATACAGGAAAGTCTTTAGAGCCACAATGACCAGAAGTTTTCCAGTGACTTTCTCAGGATGGATTTTAGCTGCACAAATCCAAAAGAATTCAAAGCCTAACTATCCATTCCTTGTTCCTTAAAAAAAAAAAATAACTTCTGTGTGCAATCCTTTTGCTCAATTTCATTGCCTTCATTTCTTCTGTTTTGTAACCTCAGAGTATTGCTGTTGCTTGAAAGGCAGGAAAATGAGATTTCTTCATGCCTTGACAAACACATTTGCAGGTGACAATAAACTTGTTCTTTCAAACATCAAGGAGGCCCTCTTAGGCAATCTGGTTTTGTTTCACAGGCAAGGTCATGTTTGCTTATCAGGGAATTACCTCTCCTACTTTCCATGCTTCTCCTCGTTCCCAGGGCCCAGGAGATCTTTAAGGGTCAATAAATACTTCCAGTCCTTTCCAGGATAGAAATCAAGGCATTCTTTTGAACAGTGGTGAGTCCTCCCTCTGTGATCCATTTGCTGATCTCCTCAAGGTAGGATTCCTACTGCTACATCTTTTTGCAAAATGAAATACATTCAATTGGGAGAATGGTTTATCAGCACTGCTGAAAAAATTTAGTCCCAGAATAATTCTTTGCATATTGGGTCACACTTGGGTTCTAACCCAAGTGCCAAAACCAAGGGCTTGTGACCATTTGGGTAACTGTTGTAGTCCTGTGTTCTGCCTCTGCCCATCAGCCAGCTGGAATGCTAGGAAATGTAACTGGGAATCCAGACTGAGGATTTTTTTAGCATAGTAGTACAAAGGATTCAAAGTACACTGCTGATTACAGCCTCAGTAAAAAGCCTATGACATTTTTGGCATCAGGTAGAGTTAATACAAGGAAATTTTAATTGTCAAGGACTCTGGCAGGATGTGTTTCGGGCATCTGTTTTATTCCCATCTGTAATTTTTGCTAATGAAGGCATGATGTGTATTTAATCATGGAATGAAAATAAAATCAGGGCTGGCATAGATTTTCCTTTAATCAATTAGTTGGAATTTAACCATAGATTCCCACTCCACAAGATATGTAAGGTTCAGGGCAAGGATTGTTTTCTCATCTTCACAGAACTGATTATTATTAGTTTTTGTTCTCTGGGTAGTATTTTTATACAATTTGTAAAGCTAAAATATAAGCCTCTTAAAATTGCTTGAAAATAAGTATTTCTGCATCTGATCTGTAGTTTGGATATTCCTTCAGTCCCAAGCACTTCCAGGTGTCACTGGAGAGCAGAAAAATGCTTGTAAAACATGTTTTAGGAGCTTTATTTTAAGGCAACAGTAACCAAAGGCTTACTATTTAAAATCTGCTCTGTTGAAAACCTGGTATTTTCTGCATAATGGAGTCTAGGTAGCTGCTTACAAACTGACTTAGGCAGTGGAGATTTTTATGGCTACTAGGATTTGGAAATGACTTATCAAAGACTGTCCTTGATTTGGGGCAGTTCCTCTTGGCGGGAGGTTCTTGATGGTGTGATCTCTAAATGTTGATGCATTTCAGTGAAAAAAAACTGTTAGAAAAGGAGGCAGAGGAATAAGCAGTGATTTAGGAGGCTCAACTCTCTGCTGGAAGTTGGGGGAGTGCTTCCTGTAGTTCCTGAAGGTTGGAATCTTCATGACTGCACAGTTGTGTGACTCTCTGTTCCAGCTGCAATGCCAGACTAAATGCAGAATAAATGCAGCATTTGAAACACGTTTTACTCCTATTGTTTTCCTGTCTGAAAACTCTGTCTGTGATTTCACTGTCAAATGTGAGGTCTGTGGGTTGTAAAACTAACATCTCCCATGGATCCCAGAGGTGGTTGAGCCCACAGGCTGCTCCTGCAGGACCGAGTTTAGGCTGGATGATGCTGCAGAGCTGGCAAACCTTCCTAGAGTGGTTTTGCATAGAACGTGGGCAGAACAGAAAGGGTTTGTGTTTCCTGGTTCATTGACAGCAAGCTGAAGGGTGAAATTCTTTCAGGACTGACCTTTTATTCCTGGAAGATTGAGGATGGCTTTTAGTGCCTAAGCCCAAACAAAGCACCAACATCTGTGCTTGGCTCAGCTCAAACCTGGCTCCCGGTGTCCCCTATTGCCAAGAAAACTGTGTTTTAGGGATTCTCTTTTGAGGCATTTACTGGGAGAGGCCACTGAATTCATTGCAGGGTTTGTGCTACTGAAAGAGCTTGGAGGATTTTACACTGGAATTTTATGAGGCTTATCACAGAACTGAACTGTCAGGATGAAATATCTGAGCGAGGTGAACAAACGATATTAATGAAATAATTACTGATTTGATATGTCTGTTCTAGGAGAGTTTCTACACATGGGACTCTGCTAGAGTGTGAGGTGAGTGGGTTCTCAAGACAAAAAGCTTTTGTCCTTTCAGCATCCCAGTACTCTCTTGAAATAAGTACTCCTATAACCATTTTTTAATGAATTAAAAAGTGAGAAATACCAGCTGTGAAAATTATGGCACAACTGAATGAACACTGAAAATTCAGAGGGAAGGTTAATGTTTCCTTAGTCCTTGAGTTCCCTTTTGCTGACCAGCTTGTTATCTACAAGAGAGGCATATTCAGTTGACAGTCCTTAAGGAGCAGGAACAGTAATAGAATCCCAGAATGGTTTGAGTTGGAAGGGACTTTAAAGACCATCTCATTCCAACTCCCTGCCATGGGCAGGAACACCTTCCACTAGACCAAGTTACTCCAAACCCTTTCCAACCTGGCCTGCAGTGCTGTCCACAGGCTGTTTTTTAAAGGTTGATTTTTCTTTTTTGAAGGCTTAGAAGATATGGAATTAATATTCTGTTCTTGAAACTCAGTATAATTTTGTGGCATGACACAAGGAATTTCTGGGAGCTACAATCTTTTTTTAAGAGCTGTTGGGTTACATCAGCAACACCAACAGAATTATGGCAGCTGCTTTTCCAGACAGGGCCAGCAGAGATGCAGCATGTGATTACAGGCTCTCTGTCCCATCAGGAGAATATTCCTGCAGATCATTACTGAGAGCATCAGGCTGAAAATAACTGTTTGCATTATGGGCTCACCTTCTTGAATTCAAACCCAATGTTGGAACACCATTTCTGAAATCTGGGAATAGCCAGCTGCCTTGATTGTATCATAGGATTTGGCATATTTAACACCTATAACAAAGGGGATTCAGGGTGGGTTTTTTTCACTTTGTACTTTTCCAACCAATGTTGAAAAGGAATCTTCAGATATTTGGGTTTTTAAACCTGTAGTTGCTGTTTACAGCAGAGCTCATTATACCTGGGTGAAGAAGTGCATGTCCTACCACATGGATCTCAGGTGTGATTCTCTGGAGAGCAAACAACATTCTCTCATATCATTTGTATCAAAATTATTTCAGTTCTGCACTGGCTGTGAAATCAGTGAGCCCAAAGAGTCAAAGGAATGGGCAAATGAGGGAATGAACTGAAATCCCTCACTTAGAAGGACTGGGTTTGTACCCAGGAGTGCAGGGTGAGGCCAGGTATGCAGGGCACAGCAAACAGATACCTGTGAAGCTACAAAGCTGAGCTGAGACAGCCTCTTTGGAGTTATTTTTATGTAAGGATGAATTCTTGAATAGCTTTTCTGGTACATTAGGCACAGCATGCTTCTCTTCATCACTGACAGTGGCTTCCATGTATTTCCACATTCCAGGAATGCACTGGCAGCACTGTAGCCATTGTGAGGAAAATCTGCCTGTACATATACTCTGCTATGTCTGTTGCTGTGAGCCAGGGTGCCTGGTATAAAACTGCCAAATTTTATGTTATTTCTTACCAGACAAAATCTTTAAGTGTGGTATTTAGCAATATACAGCAAAATTTTCAGTGTTTTGGCACTGGGGTTGCTTTCCTGATCTTGGCATGCCAAGAGGTGGAGAACATGGCTTGCTGCAACAATAACTGCTTTATTTTATGGGCCCTCTAAGCATTTTAACGTATCGAATCATCTCCTGTAAAATATGTGGAGAGCACAAAGAAAATAATTGGGCCAGGGCTTTGCAAAGCTGTAAGGAGATCTGCCTTTGAATTCCTGTTGCTTGCTGCCTTTTCTGGGATAAGAGGAGGGGGAGGCTGCCCTGCACAGCGTTACCTGCTCCATGGCTGAACGGGTGGTGCATGGCTCCATCCCATGCCTTGGCTGCAAGTAGGTTGAGCATGACCTAACCCTTGTGGTGGCAGCTAAATTGAGGAGCAATTAATGGCTACCAAGGGCTTTCAGTGAAAGGGATGAGGTGTTATAGCCTCCAGACAAAGGAGGGAAAGGAACGCTGGCGTGTTTTGTTTAACACAAATAAGGGAAAAGCCAACCTGCGGCTTAATTTCCATTTGTTAGGGAACAGTATCACTTGAAATGAGCCCATTTCTGTGTTACTGGAAATCAAACTGAGTGCTGTCAGGCAAACCAGCTGCTGCCAGGTAACATATAAATTCTGGGTAATCACAAGTGCACGAGCCCGTGCTGGAGAGCTGGAGCTAATAGAGCCCAGTGAGGGAACAGACAGAAACCTCAGCACAGTCCCTACAGCAGCCAGGTTGTCCATGGACAGTGTCATGTGTCAAGTAGAGGTGAGAGGAGTGCACATATACTGAGAAATTTCAACTGTTGATAGGGTTCAGAACCGAAATTTGAGCAGAATGATCTTTCACCCCAATTTTCAGTAGTTGTTAGCCTCTCTGGCTGCTGCCCTAGCCCAGGGCTCCTCAACTCTGTGGGTGCTGCACAGCTGCTTATCCAACGTAGGGTGATGCTTTGGGGCATGTCTGCAGCTGCCTTGGGCTATGTGGGTGATGGACAAGTAACTCTGGGTTTATCTTAAACCAATTCAGACCCAAAAGTGGCTGACAAAGTGATAAGCACATTCTGGCGAGAGAAAGGCTCACATATGTATTTCATGGCCTATTTATTTTATCCATCAATGTTTCCATTGCTCCCAGTCTGGGGCACCCAGATCAGGTGTCACGCCCTCTGTCAAGGCAGGGAGGGAGGCAGCAAACACAAAGCTGTTGCATGTGTGCAGCAAATGGCCTGTGACATAAAAAACGGGTTTTTAAGTTTGGTGGAAATCCCATCGTATGCTAAATGTAGTCAGAACTACACTCCTCATTTCAACCTTCTGCAGAGCAATGCTTCACCTGTTTAGGGCATCTGTGATTCAGAGATTTTAATTTCTGACCCAGAGCACATTGATTGTATTACAGAGATGTCCTCATTCCCTTGGTGTGAAATATTTGTTATTAATACTTAGATTTTGTGTATTTGAAGATTTTCCCTGAAACTGTAGGGTGACTTCTGAAGCTGGTCTCTATTTTATGCTCTTGGAGGTCTTTGGTGGAGCCACGATGCCCCTGTGAGTATGTGGTACCCAGTACAGCTCTGTGACAGGGACATCATCCTGTGGTTGGGATATTATCCTGTGGCTGGGACATCATCCTGTGGCTGGGACACTCTGACCCTCTGGCCCTGGGCAAGTCCCTTACCTGTGTTCTTTGCCTGGCAGGAGAGGCAGAAGGATAAACTCATAAATAACTGGGATGGCTCAGGTGCTCGGAAGAACAGTGCAGAGTTGTAGGTCATTGTGAAAGGGACATGCTTCTGAAATTATTGGTGACCTTGGTGCAGATGACTTGAATAACAACAAACTGAAACAGACAGCAAAGCGTTGAAAAGGCTACATGGAAAGAAGGTTCTCACTGCAGCCAAATCCTGTGCACTGGATTTAAGGAAATGCTGTCTATCCACAGGGCTTAACACTGCTACATCGACAGGTCTTAATGACTTGGACCCCAGAATCACTTCAGAAGGACCGTGGGGATCATTAGATTTTTTCCTATCCATGGTTTCCATCTCCATCAGGAAGGCTCCTAGTCAGTGGGTAGCAAAGGCACTGACATCTGAGACAAAAACACACATTAAATCAGCTCACAAATGAACTGAATGAATTTTCTGTCCACGAAGACTAAACTATCTTGGCCAGTTCTTTAAAGCTTGACAGTTATTTGTGTTTTTTCCCCTTCTGACAATGGGAAAAGGCACTGTCCAGAGCAGGGACCTATGGGCAGCCAGTTATTTAAACAACATTACTGAAAATACTGTCTGTGGAAAACAGGTTTGTGCTTCAGCAACAGGCTTTCACACGTGCTGGGAATTCTCCACAGCCAGCTCATCTGTTGGGAAGCACAGAGGATGAGAGGCAGAAAATGCTGGGTTTGGAGCAAGCTGCAGAAGCAGACAGAAAACAACTTTCTGCTTGAGTCTTGGAGCCCATGGCTGCCACGGGAATGGATTCAATTACGCTCTGAGCTTTGTTGCTGAAATATTCCACTGGGAAACCATAAAAAATCATTTTCAGACTTGATTCCTGAAGTTCTGGAAAAGGAGTTAGCAAGTGTTTTATTGCTACCAGTCTCAACACGTGATAAGAAAAGCAAATACTGAGTGGGATGAAGGAACATGATGCAAAAGCCCCTTCACATCATCAAACCCTTCTCCCTGTTCATCGCCCACTCAGACTGGCCACTCCTGCTTAATGTTATGTGCACTGAGCACGGAGCCGCTTTCGTTGAGATCAGCCCTCGCTGTGTTGGTGGGAGCTGTTCCCTTGTTAAATATCCACCCGCTGCTTCTGCTTGCTTCCCTCTTTACTTCTTCACTGCATTGAATACTAACTGGTAAGTTCTCCTTGACAGTAATTTGTTGTTCTGGGCTGTGCAGCAGCAGGGCAGGACACCCGGAGCACTGCTGAGTTCACAGCCAGAGCTTCCCTTGCCATTCATGCCCTTACTTGTCCCTACACGCCATCCCCAGCGCTGTGCCCGGCCATCCAGCTGGGTGGATGAAATTCAGCCCCAGATTCATTCCTGATGACATCTGTGTTGTCTGCTCGCATATGTTTAGGATTAATGTTTAGGCTCTGTTTTGTAATGAGTCCTAAATCTTCCTTTTAGCTGTCATGTAGTTTTCTTGTTCGCTCGTTACGCCTGCCCTCGGAAGGAGCCCGCGTGCTGTGCGCGGTGCAGCCTGGCTGGATGGAAAATGTCACTGTGAGAGCACAGTGCTGCTAAAGGCCATTCCCATGGGAAACCAAGCAGATGTGCCTCTCAATACTGTGGAGCACCCATGGCCCCTTCCTGAACGGGCTTCAAGGAAAATGGAGAGGGACTTGGGACAAGGGAGAATGGATTCAAACTGACAAGAGGGCAGGGTTAGATGGGATTTTGGGAAGGAATTGTTCCCTGGGAGGGTGGGGAGGCCCTGGCACAGGGTGCCCAAAGAAGCTGTGGTTGCCCCTGGATCCCTGGCAGTATCCAAGGCCAGGTTGGATAGGGCTTGGAGCAATCTGGTTTAGTGGAAGGTGTCCATGCCAATGGCAGGGGTGTGGAAGTACATGATCTTTACAGGTCCTCTCCAACCCAAACCAGTCAATGATTCTATGAAAAATGGAGAAAAATTAAGGAGTGGGATTTTTATCCACCGGTGGGTGCAGGGGTGCAAGGTGACCATCTGTGATGTGCCAAAACTTGGGCGCTAGTTCTTCTTGCGGGGACCTTTCAATGAGCTACTGACTGAGTCCAGTTCTCTTGCTCCTCCCCGGGCCGGCCGTGCCACCAGGAGTCACTCTCGGCCTCCGAACGGGCCCGGAGCCCCACGCGAGCCGCACCCGCCGCATCCCGGGCTGCGGGGCCGTGTGCGGGCGCTGATGCCGCGGCAGCGCTGCCTGCGCCAGCCCGCGGCTCCCCGTCGGGCAGCGCCTCATCGCTACCCGAAGCCCGCTTTTTTATTATTTTTGGACATTTTCCCCCGACACACGCTCTTTTTGGCGATGTTTAA
Source organism: Vireo altiloquus (assembly GCA_013396875.1). Classification (NCBI taxonomy): domain Eukaryota; kingdom Metazoa; phylum Chordata; class Aves; order Passeriformes; family Vireonidae; genus Vireo; species Vireo altiloquus. The sequence continues at coordinate 407,682 of VZRF01006827.1, forward strand.
CCCCGGGGATGCCCGTTCGGGGCGGCAGCCGGGGGTCTCCCCCGCCTCCCCTCGCAGCGAGCGCTCCGGTGCGCGGGTCCCCGGGGCGGGCGCTCCGCAGGTGCGGGCCGGGCTCTGCCCGCGCTGGCTCCGCTCAGGAAGTGACAAGGGCATTTCCTCCTCCTCCTCCT